>CM031613.1:83142019-83216873 GCA_018398815.1 Conus ventricosus | reverse complement strand
TCTGTGTGCTGTATGTACCATGGGTTTAGGGAGTGTCTACACTCTGTGGCTGATGATGTGTCAGTCTGTGTGTTGTCTGTGTCATGGGGTATATGGAGTGTCTACACTCTGTGGCTGATGTGTCAGTCTGTGTGCTGTATGTACCATGAACGAAGTGTCCACAACCTCAAGGTGAAGATGTGTCCATGCTGACAGCATCATGCTTCTTTAAACAAATTGCATTAACTGATTCAACAGCACACCTCATACACAAAGAACAAAGACTGACATAATGTGCAAACATGCCCACACTCTACCAGTTTATTGTTATAAACCTTTGGTTGTTCTTACTTAATACACACTCACTGCACTCCCTATTCACATACTTGCTGTCACTGTTTGAACAGGCGACTATGGCTTGGCAGAAAGTGAGTTTTTAAACTCCTTTAACACACTGACAGAAGTAATCACCATAGTGGGCTTCCCTCGCCCAGTGCCCCCCCCCCCCCTCCCGTCCCCACATTAATTGAATGTGAGTACAGCCAAAAACTGTTTCTTTTACTGGATATCTCATTCATTCTCTATCATACTTTGCCATATAAATTGTAGAGAAAGATGTACATCAAACAGAATATTGCTTTTGCCTGTATGGTGTGTGTGTGTGTGTGTGTGTGTGTGTGTGTGTGTGTGTGTGTGTGTGTGTGTGTGTGTGTATATATATATATATATATATATATATATATATATATATATCTAATATATATATATATATATATATATATATATATCAAGGCACCAGCAAGTACTCCAACAAAATCTTGCCCACGAGGAAGATTTTCACGTGCAATCTTGCGCACAATCAAAAGAGCATTTTCCCCCTCCCTGCCCTACAGAGTGGTAGATGTGGGAGGGAGATGGACTGACCTTGGTCAGAGTGTTCTTCAGCTTGGCCAGGGCTTGCATCTGGACATTCTTCTCCACCTCAGAGCTAACCTTGTCCACAGACACACCACCCTCCACCTCCATCTTCTCCCCCACACCACAGTCCAGGGACGGCTTCACGCAGGCCCTTCCTTGGGAATCTGTACACACACACACACGTATACACACACACACATTCTGTAGGACAGTGGTGATCAGCAACAAAC
Source organism: Conus ventricosus (assembly GCA_018398815.1). Classification (NCBI taxonomy): domain Eukaryota; kingdom Metazoa; phylum Mollusca; class Gastropoda; order Neogastropoda; family Conidae; genus Conus; species Conus ventricosus. The sequence goes on along the minus strand of CM031613.1, from coordinate 83,215,746 downwards.
AGGCCACCAATCTGGATTCTGCCACAAAGACACTTTAGCTAGGTACAACAACTGCAACCAACGCTTGATGACCTTGGTCCAATAGGCCCTGCTCCCTCTATCCCCTCCACTCCTATGGAGAACCATTCCATTTCTGTCTTTCCTTCCACATTTCAGATCATTTTCTCTTATATTGCTGCAGATCTAAAGATTGTGTTTATCAAACTGTACAGGGACAAGAATTAGAAACTTCCATTCTCATGCCAAAAAAAATAAATAAATAAATAAATAGCAAAGGTCAAGGGGCAGCTGTAGACTCCCAATGTGGTTCAGGGACAGGAGAAGTTTTTTTCTTTTGAAAAACTGGTGTTGGAAATCAGCAACTGAGTTCAAATCTCATATTTTGTCACACACAAAAAGTGTGCATTTTAAACCCCAGAAAGGCCTGGAGGCAGAGACCCTGGAGTTGCCACATGTAGGCTGATGTTGTTTCCCCAGTGTTTCTCTGCAGCTTTCTTCTCTAAAAAGCGAGCATAAAACTAATGAAACATGACAGTGATTTTCCTAAACATGATTCATCTTTCATTTTCACATTGATGGGTAAACAGCCAACACCCTTGGATGGTTTCAGGCAATAATTTCCCTGTGTGTGAAATACAACATGAGTAGTTATAATGTAGATCTGTGCAATAAGCATTTTCAGAGAGAGAGAGAGAGAGAGAGAGAGGAGAGGAGAGAGAGAGAGGGAGTGAGAGAGAGTGTAAAAATCAGGGCTACCATTTGTACTGACAGACAGGGGGTCCCAGGGACTCCTTCACTGATGCTATAGAGGGTCCCAGAGGGGGTATAGAGAGTCCCCATGAACAAAATTAACCAATACAGAAAATTTTGTATTTTTTTGCTTTTTTAATTTTTGGGCTTGATAATCGAACTTTTCAGGGGGTTAAATTTGAATCCTCTCTTCTCTTCTCTCTAAAAAATTTTTTTTTAAAAAAACATGGGAATCCGGGACAATTTTTCTGCAATGCTTAAAAATCTTAATCTCTTTTCTCTCTCTCTCTCCCCTCCCTCTCTCTCTCCACCCCACCCAAAACCACCCCCAAAAAAGTGAAACAGAGAAGATAGAAAAAAAGGGAGATTTGAATACACACACACAAACTCGATTCTTGAGATGTTATTTTAAAACCCCTTTAAACCCCCACTTCCCCTGGAAAACAACCTGAAAAGAAAATACCCCCAAGTAATAAACTTTTTAAACAAAAAAGCAGAACTGTCAGAAGCAATAAAATGGGAAAAAAATTTCTAAGTGATGAAAAAAAAAAAAAAAACACAAATGTAAAATGCACAAAAAGCAAAAATAGGAAAAAAAAAAAGAAAACCCAAACTAAAAAACAAAAAAAAAAAAGAATCAACAACCCAAAAATTTTGAAATGCACAAAATAAAATGGACATTTGTGTGGGGAAATGCAAAAAAGTTTTTCTGTCTCTCTCATTGTTGGTGTAAGGGGGAAGGACCATTTCTTTGGGAAAACATTCCTGCACAAAAATTACCACAAATTTTTATATAAAACCAAAACCAAAAAAAATACATAAAACCCACGTTAAGGGTTAAAATTGCTTTCCTCAGTTTAATTTAAATTTTCTCTTTTTTGACTGAAGTGAAATGCTGGCTTGCCCCCTTGTGAATGTTTGTCTTCCGGGCCCAAAGTAAGCCCGTCTTGATTCGTTTTTAAATGAGGAGTTTGTTCTCCCCCGTTCTTTCACGACAAGGAACTTCTGAGAAAATTGTTGGATCGGGTTCTGTCCCAAAAAAACCTTTTTTCACATGGAACGTTTGTGAGGGGGATGGTCATGATATGGTGTGCAAGGTACAAAACTGGGGGAACATGTCAGCACACGGGCAAATGTTTTGGCTTGCCCCACTTTTTTAAGTTCTTGCCTTTGGGGTTCCACAATTTTTTCCTTTAAAAAAAGGGGAATGACTGCTTGCCTTTTCCCCGCATTTTTTTTCGGATTTTTTTCCCAGAAAATCTACCCTTTTGGTTCTGACCATGTCCCAAAACCTGATCCGGACCCTTTTGGGGCTATGGTTGGATCTAAAATGGGGGCCCAAGACCCTTTGAGAACAACCATGCCCGGATTCAGGGAAGCGTTTGGTTGATCGGGCCCTTTTTGTTTTTAAAAGAAAGGCTGGAAAACCTGTTGACTTGGTTGATGTAACCCACCCAGTGCCTTAAATAGGAATCCCCTAAAAATTTCCCCTGCTGCATCATGCTGTGCCGGGGAATTTGGGCCGGGCCCAGCCCCGGATGATCAGGCATGCCCAAAAATTTGTTTCTTCTGATGCTTGAAATATCAAGCATTTTGGTAAATTATTTTTACCCCATCTTTCGGGAAAAACCCTTTTGGCTGCAACCTTGTAAAACACTCGCATCATTCTTTTAAAAAAATTTATAAATCCCCCAAAAAAAAATAAAATAAACCTTGAAAGATTTGCCCAAACCTTCAGCACCTTTTCTTTTTGGCGCTGAATCATTTCCCGGCTGGCTGCTTCAAACTTTTGGGCCCAAAGCAAAAAACCCCCCCAATGGCCAACAGTGAACTGCGTCAAAACATTTTTTAAAAGGGCAACCACCTCAAAATATTTTGGCTTTTTGAATTTTTTGGGAATTTTGTGTCCATGAGTCTTGCAGTTCACGGATTTTTGTTGTTTTGCAGGCAGAGTACTTGTAAAACAAGGGAGATTGAAAACAAAGGTGTTTTCCCCCAGTTTCCAAATAGGAAACTTTTTTGGCCGCCAAAAACCCGCCCAAAGGGACAAACGGTAGCGAACCCGGGTTTCCCAACTTTTTTTGGGGCTTCCCACTGTCAGGTTCTTGAAACCTAACAATCAAGCCAAAACTTGGGGCCCCAATTTCATTACATTACTCCATCGGGTGCCAATCCCTTTAAACTTTTTTCCAGAGGAACTTTCACACTGTAAAAAGGGTTTAAGTAAAGCTTTTTTTGAATTTTTCAGCTTTTCCATCTTTTCCCACCTCTACTTTGCCCAAAAAATAAAAATTTTTCCCCCCATTTTCTACTTTTTTACAAAATTATTGTCAGTTTTTCCCCAAAACTGAAAAATTTCCCCAGTGACTCATCCAGCTGATCCAACCCTTTGGGGTTTTGCCCTCAAACCTTCCCAAAAACCCTTTTGCTTGCAAACCGCAGAAGAGATGTCTGCTTTTCAGAAAACGCAACATGCTGGTGTAGACCCTGTTTTGTGAGGCGGGCAGCACTTTTTTCTTGTCATAAACTGCTTCGACCCTTTTCATAAAAAACACAGATCCCACCTTTTTGGGGGACTATAAGTGTGTGTGTGTGTGTGTGTGTGTTTTGTGTTTGGTGTGGGGTTGTGTGTGAAAAAAAAAGGGCTACTTTATCATGTTTTTATGCATTTGTGTGTTTTTTAAAAAAGGGAAAGGGGGATAATTGGGGGTACAAAATTCACATGCATGTGTGTTGTGTGGTTGGGGGTGTGGGGTGTGTGTGTGTGTGTTGTGTGTTGTGTTGTGTGTGTGTGTTTTTACAAGCTGATCCTTTTGACTTCCCCAGTGGGTGAAATTTAAAATGTGAAATTCAATTTTTAATTGGGAAGGCAATTTAAAGTTCATGTATGTGCAGTCACTTGTTCTTTTTTTGACCCCAAAAATTTTTCCTAAGAAATTTTTTATAACAAAAATAACAGTAAAAAAAAAAATTGTAAACTCATGCACCCCCCCAAAATTGTGGTAGAAAATTTGGGGGAGTTTAGGTAATGAATCAAACCCTTGTGGGAAATGAAAGCTTTCAAACAAACTGTTTTACAAAAAAACAGCCTATTTTTAAGGTCTTTTTTTTAAAAAAAACAAAAAACTAAATTTTTTTTAAAACAAATCTAAAAATGTTCCTTACCTGAGGGTCGAAGGAGGGGGTTGAAAAAATTTTTTTATTGGAAGATCCTTGTGCCAGAATCAGAGGGCCCGCACCGATTGTGACGTAAAACGTTTTGAACCTGTTTCCCCTGCACACCCTTTTTGCACTTTTTCCCTCTCCTCCTTCTTTTTTTTTAGCGGCTTTTACAATGAAGTATCGCACCCCCTTCTCATTCCTGGGACAACCGGGAGATTTTTTGGAAATTTATAGTTTCCCAAAACGAAAGGGGTTTTTTTTCTCGGGGTTGCTACTCGACTTTTAGGGCACTACCCGACACATGTTATTTCATCTTGCCATCTTTGTACTCCCGCCAGCCCGAAAATCTTTCTCCCAGGGTGAATTATACGCAAAGGCAATTTTCTTTTTGGTGGGGTTTTCTGTTTTTTTTTCTTTAAGGGAAACAAGATTCACGTCTGTACAACTTCGGGGAATTTTTCCTTTTCGGTTTTTTTTGGAAACGCCCAAAACCCCTGAAAACAACGACATATTTTTCGAGAAGGATAGCCTTTAATTCCTTTCCCGCTTTTGTTTTTTTTTTTTTTTTTTTTTTCCCCCTTTTTTTCCCCCCCCCCCCCCCCCCCCCCCCTTTTTTTTTTTCCCTTTTTTTTTTTTTTTTTTCCCCCCTTTTTTTTTTTTTTTTTTTCTTTTCCCTGGGTTTGGAAACCGGGTTGTTCAACTTTGGGGTTTAACCTTGGAACCGGGGGGGCCCCTTTTTTTTAAATTTTTGGGGGGGCTGATTTTGTGTGGGCCCCGGGGAGACTTTTCCCGCCCCGGGTTTCACCCAAAATTCCGAAATTTTTTAGGAGGCCCCCCTTTTGGGGTTCTAAACTTTAAAGACCCCCACATTTTTGGTGGTCATTTGGGAGGCCCTTAAGTTTTTTATGCCCCTTTGGGAATGGCCCAAAAGAAAGGGGTTATTAACCCTTTTAACAAATAGTTTTCAAAAAGAAACGCCCCCTTCCAAATTGTTTTAATTTAATTTTCAAAACCAAATAAAAATGGAAAAGAAAATTTTAAACAAATGAACCAGTTTAAAGGAAAAGAAAGGCAAGAGAAAAAAAGAAAAGAGAGGGGAGAGAGAGGAGAGGGAAGGGGGGGAGGGAGAGGGGATAGAGGGGGGGGAGGGGGGGGGAGGGGGGAGGGAAAGAGAGAGAGAGAAGGGGAGAGAGAGAAGAGAGAGAGAGAGAAAGAGGGGAGAGACTTTGGGTGATTTAAATTTCCTTCACTAAAAAGGGGGGCCCTTTAAAGGGAAGGGGGGGGGGGGGGGGGGGGGGGGGGGGGGGGGGTACACATACACCTGGACTTAAATGCATCATTAAAGTATAAAAAGGGAAAAAAAACAAATGTATCATTGAAGTACAAAAGGAAAAAAATTAAATAGTTTTAAAAAAAAAATTAACAAAACAAACCCGGACGTATGGGTTAAGTAAACCCCAATTTTGTGTGTGTTGGGGGAGAGAGAGAGAGAGAGAGAGGAGGGGAGAGAGAGAGAGGGGAAAAAGAAAGAAAAAAAAGAGGAAGAGAGAGAGAAGAAAAGGGGGAGAGAGGGGGAGAGAGAAGGGGGAGAAGGAAAAGAGAGAGAGGGAAGAAGGCAAAAAAGGGAGAGAAAGAGAAAGTCAAAAAAGATAGGGAGGGGAGGGGGTAAAATGAAAAATGTAACCCATGTTGTTGTGCCTATATTACCACGAGTCTTGTGCTTTAAAAACCCCCCCCCCCCCCCCCCCCCCCCCCCCCCCCCCCCCCCCCCCCCCCCCCCCCCCCCCCCCCCCCCCCCCCCACCCCCCCCCCCCCCCCCCCCCCCCCCCCCCCCCCCCCCCCCCCCCCCCCCAAACCCCCCCCCCCAAAACCCCCCCCGCCCCCCCCCCCAAAAACCCCCCCCCCCCTTTATTTTCCCCCCCCCCCCCCCCCCCCCCCCCCCCCCCCCCCCGTTTTCCCTTTTTTGGGGTTAATCAACCATGCTTCTTTCTTGGGCCCCAATTTCCCCCTTTTGGGTAAGGGGGGCAAAAACTTGTCGCCCCTAATTTTGGGGTGGGGTTCCCCGGTTTGCCTTTTTCCCTTTTTGGGATTTGGCCGAATTTTTTCGTGAAAGTTGTTTTTTTTTCCGGGGCCAAGTTTTTGGTTTTTTAAAGGGGATCGGTCATGCCCCCAAAAAAGGGAAGGGCCAAAAAATTTTTGCCCGGGAGGCCAAATCTTGTGTTTTTGGTTCAATTTCCCCCGTTTTACCAGTCAGGGAAAACGCCGGGGAAAAAATTTAAATCGGGGGCATCTCAGCCCGAAAGTGGGCAAACAAGTGGACAGGCCAAGGGAAAAAAAGAACCCTTTTGTTTTTTTGAAAACGTTCCCCGTCAATTGGTTTACCCTTTACCCTTGTTAAGGGGGGAAACCCCGGGAAAATGTAAATGGTTGTGTGTGCCGTTTTAAAACGGGGAAAAAAAAAAAAAAAGTTTTTCCGGGGAACGGAAAATTTTTCCGTTTCAAGTCCTTTATCCGCCAAGTTGAAGGGTTTGGGTCATTTAGCTTCTGATGAATGCACCAGCTGAAAACAGCGAACATGCGGGAGGGGGCGAAGACCCGCTCTGGCAAAAAGGGAAAAAGCCCTGGTAGGGTTTGGGAAAAAAGTTTTTGGGAAAAAAAAAAGTCAAAACAAAAAAACTGAATCAAATAGACGCAAAAGGGCCCCCGTTCATTAAAAACCCCCACCATGAATCAAAAAAAACAGAAAAAAAAGAGGAAAACCAATTTAAAAAGCAACAAACCAAAAAAGTTTAAATTTTTAAGGAAAAACTCTTGTCGGGCACACTACACAAAATAACAACAAAGTTTTAAGAAATTTGGAAGACAAGATTTTTTCCTCGAAAAAAAAACACGTTTTGTAAAAGGGTTTTTAAATTAAAAATTTATGCCTTTTTTATTTTCTGTTTTTTTAATCTTTTTTTCAGGATGTTTTGGCTTTGCAAGGAAGGGCTTTCCCCTTTCAAAATTTTGCTTTACTGATGCAGGGTTTTTTTTGCACCTGAAAGGGACCCAAAGTTGATAAATTGTGCAAAAACAAAATCGGGCTACACAAATGATTTCATCCCCGGGCATTTCCTGAAAGTTTTGTCTGTTTTAAAAATTAAAATGACATCTCAGAAAGGGAAAGAAAAAAACCCCTGTCTTTAACCAAATTTTTTGGGAAAAAAAGAACCCATTTTATGGTTCAGCACAAACTTCTATCAAAAATTAGAGTTTTTTGTCCACTATTTTCTGCACCCAGCCATTTTCCTGAAGATGTGCGCTTCATGAAAGGCACAGGCAAGGGCCCGTTTGAAAGGATCGGGCGAAATTGACCCAAAGAGGGATTTTCCCGTCACCAAGGTGTTTGGTTTAAAGGGAACCCGACGGGGGTCAAAAATGACTGAACAAAAAAAAGGGTTGACAGGACAATTTTTTTGGGGAGAAAACCCCCATCTTCTCAAAAGCACGCATGCCCCCGGTAGCCCCCGGTCTCGGGGGCCCAAACAGCAGAGAAAATTATCAAGTGGGAGACCTTTCGGCACTGTGAGGGGAAAATTTTCTTAAAACTTTCTTTTCAAAGTCCCCCAGCGAAAGTAAGGCTCTTGAAATGTGCAAAACTGTGGATGAGGCCCCTTTTTAAGGTTTTTAAAGAGGGCACGCCCCTTTTGGCTGTATTTTTTCAGCTTTTGACCTGGGGTTTCGACTCGGACAGCCTCATTACCTTGTTTGAATTTTCGGGAAAGGGAAAAAGGGCCCCCAAAGCAGGGGGGACTTTGAAAAAAAAGTTGGGCAGGGAAATGTTCATCAGCTTTTCCCAAAGGGATAGATGGATTTGGGTTCAGCCTATTATGGCTCTCAGCCAAATTTTTTTCAGCAGAAGGACTAGATATCGTTTGGGGAAAAATGAAAGTGAACACTGCATTCTTTGGGGGGGAAAAAAATTTAGGGAGACATGTTAAAGATTTTGGGCAAAACCAAAATACCTGGGGTTCACTAGCAGGGGGCCGGGAGGATGGGGGTGTTTTAAAAAGGGCACCACAAAAATTGCTAGAATTTCTGCCATTTAAGACAGTCAGGGACTTTCTGCAACTATGATTGATAATCTGAAAGGGAAAGGGTTTCCCGGGGCTCAGGGAAAAAAGGGACAGTTCTCAGTTTTTGGGCCCTGAAGGCCCCGCGGTTTGTGTCAGACAGGACTTTGGGAAAAAATGGGGGGGGGTGAGGACATGGAGAAAAAAGGGGTGGAGTTTTAAATGGGAGCAGTCGGAAGCAAAAAAAGGGCCTGATGGCACAGGTAGGGGGCCCGGGAACCCCTAACGCAAATGTACAAGGCTGGGTCTTGAAGGAAGGGAAGAGGTGAAAAAAATTGTGAAGTTAAAACCCTTTCCCCCCCCCACACTCCCCTTTCTTCTGGGGGCCCTTGTCAGCCTTCAACAGGTTTGGGAGTTTGGACTTTTCCCAACTTGGGTGAAGCTGGGATGTCTATACTTTTAAAATCCTGTTGCACTCATGCATTGTGAGAGAACTTTCATTTCACAGAATTTACATTTACACCATTTAAGGAACAAACTTTCAGCAGAGAAATGTGACCAGTTTTATGGGAGTCAGGGTTGAAGGGGGGGGCATGCCCTTTTGACTTTGGGGTGTGTACAGAAAAAGGAGAAAACAACAATTCCGGGCTATTTTGGGGGGGAAAACTAACCCTTTTTTGCTGCTGTTCCCCCCGCTAAGTGAGGGAGTGTGTTGGACAGGACTAATTTTTTGTTTGGGGCCATTAAGGAAAATACTTTCAAAAGGGGAATTTTGGGTAGTTGATGGGTTGAAAGGGGGGACATTCACTTTTTTGACTTTGGTGCTGGGTGTGCAGTGAAGGAAATGGGCAAGACAGGTTTTTCCCGTTGGTTTTCAAAGAACAATTTTTGAAAACTGGGGGATTAATTTTTTTTGACATGGGGAAATGAACCCTGACCCGGGGCCCCCTGTGGTGGTTTATTTCTTCTTTCCCGTTTAACTGCCTCTCATTCGTTTTTAGGCACACACAACACACACACAACACACACACACACACAAACACAAACACACACCCACACAACTTTAAAAAGTTCTTTTTCGAAGGAATTTTTAATTTAAATAATAATTGTTACGGGAAGCCAAACAAGAAATTTTTAAAACCCCCTTAAGTCCCCCCGTACATGGGGCCCATTGAATTTTGGGGGGGGACGGGCCAAAGCCCCCAAAATCTTTTTTGCCGGTGAAAACCCCGCATGATTTTATTTTTTTTTTTTATTGTAAAAACCAGTTTTTTTTCAGAAAGGGGGGAAAAAGTGGGGAAAAACCCCAGTCGAAATCTTTTTTCAAATTTTACAAAATTTCAACCAGGGAGTACAGATGGGGGTGGGGGGGGCATTTGGTTTAAATCTTTAAAAATTTTTTGGACCCAAAAAGGGCAAAAAAAAAGGTTTAAAAATTTCGGCAAAACAACAATTAGACGACAGGGTTTTTATTTTCCCAAAAGGGTTTTTTGGCCCAAAGATCCAATGAATGGTTTAAGCTTTTTTTAGCTTTTAAAAGGGGGGGGCTGCACTTACGTAAGCCCAAAAGGGGTTTTTGGGTAAAATGGAGAAAATATTGGACAGAAGTTTTGATTTTTAAGTTTTCCTACGCAGCATGCCCAAAGGGCTTTGGTGGTGTATCACACCTTAAAAGTCACGAATTTTGTGTTTTTTAAAGCAAATTTTTGCCATTTTTTTTTATAAAATTTTAAAAAATTGTTTTCACCCATATCGAACATTTCCAAAAAACTTTAGTTTTTTCAGGGCCGTTTATACAGAAAAAAAGGAAAAAACAAAAAGAAAAAAGGGAAAGGAAAAATTCTACAAGTAAAGGGAACTTCAAAACAATTTTTTTTCCCTTTTTTTATCAAGTGGTTCATTTGGGAAATTTTTGTTTGCCGTTTCCCGTAAAATTAGTAATTGACCTTTAAAAACACACTTGCAGAGTGTTTGATGTCCCTTTCCCAAAAAAAAAAAATTTGGCTGTGCTTTCCAATTTTAAAATTAATTTTCTCAACCCGTTTGCCTTGGTTTTTTCCCTTTTTAAATTTCGTATTTGGCATTCTTTCAGCATTTTAACCATTTTTTATTTTATTCAGACCCGATGTTCCGCACCTGTAGACAAGCCTTTTAAAAACAAACACCCGTGGGGATAAACTAACCCCGTAGGGCAGACTTTTATTTAAACTCACGTGATAATCCAGTCAGCCCCAAGATAAATCCCCAAAAAAATCACGTTTAAAAAAGTCATCCGTTGACCAAAAATTTCCCACTTAAATCTTTGGGTTTTGAAATTTAACAGCAGGCCCGTCAAAATTATTCTCCAAAACTGTCTGCCAAATCAGTTTCCCCTTAAAAGGGAGTCTCCCGAACACAGTGAGGCCTCAAAAAGTCTTCTGCGGGCGGATCCCCCAAGCCCCTGTTGCCCACCAGGGACGCCTCCTCTTACTCATTTGCTGTTTTTCAGCAGGGGGGGGTCCCGTGGTGTGGGGGACTTTACAGCAGCCCTCCCCCCTGCCGACTCTTCACTGTCCGCAGGTTTCTCGCCCGACCCTCGCTCTTCCCCCCGCCCCTCCGGCGGGGTCAACAGTTTGGGGGTTGCCGCCCCCGCCCAACTTTTTTAGCCGATCCAAAACCCTTTTTCCACCCGGGGGGGAGGCAGAGCCACGAAAACGCTTTACCCCACACAGAGATACAGGGGGGTTTTGGCTGGGTTTTGTTTTTTCACAAAAACCCCTTTAACACACAGAAACTCAAGGGGGGTTTGGCTGGGTTTTTTTTTTTTTACAAAAACGCTTTAATCACAAGAAAAACTAAGGGGGGTTTTGGCTGGGTTTTGTTTTTTTCCCCAAACCCTTTTCACCAGAGACCAAGGGGGTTCTGGCTTTGGGGTTTTTTTTTTTTTTACAACACACTTTACACAAAAGGGGACTCAAGGGGGGTTTTAGCTGGGTTTTGTTTTTTTTCACAACACACTTTTCACACAGAAAAGACTCAAGGGGGGTTTTGGGGTGGGTTTGTTTTTTCACAACACACCTTTTCACACAGAGAGAACAAGGGGGGGGTTTTTTTGGTGGGTTTGTTTTTTTTTACAACACACTTTTCACACAGAAAAGACCAAGGGGGTTCTGGGTTGGGTTTTTTTTTTTTAGAAAGTTTTGGGTTTTAGTGTTTTAAGAAAGGTGAGGGCCCCCCCCCCCCCCCCGGAAAAAAAAAAAAAAAAAAAAAATAAAAAAAAAGCATGTGGCCCCACACAGTTTCCGTCTAGAAACCTTTTTAAACCCCCTTGAAGGCGAGGAAAACCCCCTTGCGCCCAAACCCGGGAAAAAACAAAGGCCAAAACGCTTTACAAATGCCTACGCCCGGTTAAAAAAACCCCCGGAACAATGGGCGCCGCCATATTTCTCGTAGAAAAGGAAGTCTAGCGAGAAAGTGACTTCCTTTTTCCTGGGCCCCTTTTTCTTTCCCTTTCAAAAAAAACCCCGAGTTTGTACATTTCGTAGTTCTCGAGTTACGAATTTTTTTTAAAATTTTGTGGTTGAAATTCTGTTTTTCGCCATCGCTAACCTTTATTTTCTCTGTTAATAAGAGATTTTTTGATGAAGTAACTGTGATTTGTAGGGTTTAAAGGGATAAGGGCTTAGTGAAAGTGCTGGGGGAATTTAAGCTTAGGTGACCTAGATTCACGGGATGATGTTCCAGGTTTTGATTCGGAAAAAGTTTTCCCCGAAAAAAAATTTTTTTTTTTTTCCCCAGTAAAAAGGCTATATGAAAATTCTTAAAAATTATTTTAAAAATAGCAACATATTTTAAATTTGTTTAAATTTTTAAAAAATTTTTTTCATTTCTTATTTCCTTTTTCCCTCTTTTAAATTTTTAATTTTTAAAATTTGGGTAACCAAGTTCAAAAAACGGGGTTACTTACCTTGCCAATGGGGTTTTTGGGGGTAAAAAGCTCAGTAAGTGCATACTAAAAAACCCGGTTTTTAAAAGGTGTGTTTGTTTTTTTTTGTTTTTTTGTTAGTGTTGTGTTCTAAAATTTTTCTTGTCAATGTTTTAAACCAATTTTATTTTCTGTGTAAAAACAAAAAAAAACCAAAACATTGTCTCAAAAGGCCCCCAAAACAATCCGCCCAAAAAAAATTCTAAAAAAAAACCCCACCCCCCACCCTGTCCTTTCCTGGTCCTTTTGTCTTTCTCTGTGTACTTGAAAAGGCCCCCTGAGGGAAAAAGTAAAAATTTTTATGTCCCCGCTTTCTCTGTTACAATGGCCATGAGGGGTTTTAAGATAACCCTTTCTTGTCCCGTCTTTCCCTGGTCAAAGGCCAAAGAGGTTTAAGTGAAAAATTTCTATGTCCCCCTGTCCCTTTTTCTGTGTACAAAGGCCATTAGGTTGAAGAGTAACATTTCTATGTCCTCCTGTCTTTCTCTGTGTACAATGGCCATGAGGTTGAAGAGTAACATTTCTATGTCCTCCTGTCTTTCTCTGTGTACAATGGCCATGAGGTTGATGAGTAACATTTCTATGTCCTCCTGTCTTTCTCTGTGTATAATGGCCAAGAGGTTGACGAGTAAAATTTGTATGTCCTGTTTTCCTCTGTGTACAATGGCCATGAGGTTGAAGAGTAACATTTCTATGTCCTCCTGTCTTTTTCTGTGTACAATGGCCATGAGGTTGGAGAGTAACATTTCTATGTCCTCCTGTTTTTCTCTGTGTACAATGGCCATGAGGTTGAAGAGTAACATTTCCATGTCCTCCTGTTTTTCTCTGTGTACAATGGCCAAGAAGTTGAAGAGTAACATTTCTATGTCCTCCTGTCTTTCTGTGTGCACAGTAGCCTATGGTTGATGTACATTATTTCCATGCCCTCCTGTCCTCTGTGTACTAGTTTGCACACATCATATCTCCTCCTGTCCTCTGTGTACTAATTTGCACACATCATATCTCCTCCTGTCCTCTGTGTGCCTCTGGCAGGAGGATTGGAACACACGGACGAGTAACAAACTCTTTCAGATCCGTCCAAACCTTAAGGACTTCCTCCCATCTACGTCGGGAGGTTGTAAAGAGGAAACGGTTCTGTGCCGGCTGCACACCGGCCATTCGTATTTTACCCATTCTTATCTTTTAAAGAGTGAAGAAGCTCCGTGGTGCATTCCATGTCATGCGCCACTCACAATGAAACATGTTCTTTTAGAGTGTTGGGACTTGCACGATGTGAGACACAAACATTTTACAGCGGAGTCCATGAAGATCCTGTTCAGGGATGTCCCGCCTGATGTGATCCTTGAGTTTTTGAGCGAGATTAACATTTTTCATCTGATTTAAGATTTTACGGAAGAAAGATTTTTAATGCAATTTCTGGTGCGTTTCTAGACGATGTCATTTAATGAGATGTGTGAAAGTGGGTTTTTTTTTTTTTTTTTTTTTTTTTTTAATGACTGGTGAGTTGATTTTAACGTAATGACAGCCCTGATGTGGCCCTTTGCGGTCGGCTGGGCTATAAGCAACATTATCTTATCTTATCTTATCTCCTCCTGTCCTCTGTGTACTACAGTGGCCTATAGTTCACATACATCCTCCTCCTGTCCTCTGTGTACTACAGTGGCCTATAGTTCACATGTATCCTCCTCCTGTCCTCTGTGTACTACAGTGGCCTATAGTTCACATACATCCTCCTCCTGTCCTCTGTGTACTACAGTGGCCTGTAGTTCACATGCATCCTCCTCCTGTCCTCTGTGCACTAGTACTACAGTGGCCTATAGTTCACATGTATCCTCCTCCTGTCCTCTGTGTACTACAGTGGCCTATAGTTCACATACATCCTCCTCCTGTCCTCTGTGCACTAGTACTACAGTGGCCTATAGTTCACATGTATCCTCCTCCTGTCCTCTGTGCACTACAGTGGCCTATAGTTCACATACATCCTCCTCCTGTCCTCTGTGCACTACAGTGGCCTATAGTTCACATGTATCCTCCTCCTGTCCTCTGTGTACTACAGCAGTGATGTAGATTTTTTTATCACCCTATAGGACACTGTGTCCTAGAGATCAAATGTCAATAGGACACAGTGTCCTGGAGTAACCAAAATAATAGGACACCAGACTCGGAACAGGATTCATTGTGATAAATGTATTTTATTAACTCAAGGTCCGCCGACTAGAACTTGAGAAAAGTATTAAAAAATACAAAAACAAATAAAATCAACACAATTATGTTGATGACTAGAATCAGGGCAAAGCTTAGTGAAAGTTGTAAAATAAATGGAAATGTTCATGACTAAATGTTAATGTTCATTGTTGCGAGCTGCAAACGACAACAGAAATTACTCATTCAGCATCATTGTTGCGAAACAATGTCTCTTTTTCTTGCTTGCCCACTTGCTGACAATGGTGTGCAGATATGACTCTTCCCTTTCCTTCTGGCCTTCGAGCTTTGTCTTCAGGATCATGTCTTGCATCTTCACTGACAGCCTGTTCCGCCTTGCAGTGCACAGCAAATTCTGTGAGCTGAAGCCTCTTTCCACATCAGCAGTGTGCACAGGTAGAACAAGGCATATCTGTGCCAGCTTCATCAGATTGGGAAGCTCCTCTCGCCTATCGCATCGCGCTTCAGTCGGTGCGTCAGCCTCAGAGCTGTGCAAATTTTCCCGAACACGCGATGCGCTTGGCTCTGCCTTTCAACGCTACTCAGTCTCGCACGCCTCCGCACAATAAAACGGCTGTAGACTTGTCCGCGACCTCGCGAAAACGATAGGACATGCGACCGCTTCGCTTGTATTAGGATCGGACATTTGACCGGATGGAGGTCGAGCCGATCGGTCATTTTACATTTTTATCGGTCAATGACCGGAGACCGATGGAAATCTACATCACTGCTACAGTGGCCTATAGTTCACATACATCCTCCTCCTGTCCTCTGTGCACTACAGTGGCCTATAGTTCACATGTATCCTCCTCCTGTCCTCTGTGCACAACAGTGGCCTATAGTTCACATGTATCCTCCTCCTGTCCTCTGTGCACAACTAGTGGCCAAAAGTTCACATGTATCCTCCTCCTGTCCTCTGTGTACTACAGTGGCCTATAGTTCACATACATCCTCCTCCTGTCCTCTGTGCACAACAGTGGCCTATAGTTCACATACATCCTCCTCCTGTCCTCTGTGCACAACAGTGGCCTATAGTTCACATGTATCCTCCTCCTGTCCTCTGTGTACTACAGTGGCCTATAGTTCACATGTATCCTCCTCCTGTCCTCTGTGTACTACAGTGGCCTATAGTTCACATGTATCCTCCTCCTGTCCTCTGTGTACTATAGTGGCCTCTAGTTCACATACATCCTCCTCCTGTCCTCTGTGCACTACAGTGGCCTATAGTTCACATGTATCCTCCTCCTGTCCTCTGTGTACTACGGTGGCCTATAGTTCACATGTATCCTCCTCCTGTCCTCTGTGTACTACAGTGGCCTATAGTTCACATGTATCCTCCTCCTGTCCCTCTGTGTACTACAGTGGCCTATAGTTCACATGCATCCTCCTCCTGTCCTCTGTGCACAACAGTGGCCTATAGTTCACATACATCCTCCTCCTGTCCTCTGTGCACAACAGTGGCCTGTAGTTCACATGTATCCTCCTCCTGTCCTCTGTGTACTACAGTGGCCTATAGTTCACATGTATCCTCCTCCTGTCCTCTGTGCACTACAGTGGCCTATAGTTCACATGTATCCTCCTCCTGTCCTCTGTGTACTACAGTGGCCTATAGTTCACATACATCCTCCTCCTGTCCTCTGTGTACTACAGTGGCCTATAGTTCACATCCATCCTCCTCCTGTCCTCTGTGCACTACAGTGGCCTATAGTTCACATGTATCCTCCTCCTGTCCTCTGTGCACTACGGTGGCCTATAGTTCACATGTATCCTCCTCCTGTCCTCTGTGTACTACAGTGGCCTATAGTTCACATGCATCCTCCTCCTGTCGTCTGTACTATAGTGGCCTCTAGTTCACATACATCCTCCTCCTGTCCTCTGTGCACTACAGTGGCCTATAGTTCACATACATCCTCCTCCTGTCCTCTGTGTACTACAGTGGCCTCTAGTTCACATACATCCTCCTCCTGTATCTGTGCACTAGTACTACAGTGGCTTACAGTTTACATACTTCATATCTACTCCTCCTGTCCTTCTCTGTGTAGTGTGTACAATGGCCTAACGTTTATACAAATGGCCTAACGTTTATACAGAGGCCTAAAGCTGATGTACATCATTTCTATGTCTTCCTATCCTCTGTGTACTGTGGCCAAGAGCTTACATAATTCCTGTGAGAGCAATGGCCGATGTCTCTATAAAATTCATCTTAGACTGTGTCAGGATGGGAGGATGCCCACTGTGGCTTTGTGAGTGAGAGGAGTAAAAGAAAGTACATGGCTTGTGTGGGTGATGGGTAGGGAGTGGTTTCATAATGTAAAAGAAAGTACTCTGTATGGCTTGTGTGGGTGATGGTAGGGAGTGGTTTCATAATGTAAAAGAAAGTACATGCATGGATTAGGTGGGTGATGGGTAGGAGTGGTTTCATGTGATAATGTAATAGAAGTGGCCGGTGTCTCTATAACATTCATCTTTACTGTATCAGGATGGTGAATAAAAGGCATACGGAAGGGAAGGGTGTGGGTGGGAGGGAAAGACTGTGATGTTCACCATCACTTGTGAATGGAAGGCATAGGGAAGGGAAGGGTAGAGAGGGGGGAAGGGGGGCATGGGGAGGGAGTGGTACAATGCTGTGAGAGGAATGATGTCTGCCTAACATTCACTGTCACTGGTTCATGATGGTGAACGGAAGGGGCATGGAAGGGCAGGGGAAGGAAGGGATGGATGGAGTGGATCAATGCTGTGAGAGAAATGGCTGAAGTCACCATAGCATTGACTATCACTGTGTCAGGATGGTGATGCCCCCTGTCCCTCACCAGAACATTGATCATCACTGTGTCATGATGGCAATGCCCCATTGATCATCACTGTGTCATGATGGGCGATGCCCCCTGTCCCTCACCAGAACATTGATCATCACTGTGTCATGATGGGCCATGCCCCCTGTCCCTCACCAGAACATTGATCATCACCGTGTCATGATGGGCCATGCCCACTGTCCCTCACCAGAACATTGATCATCACTGTGTCATGATGGGCCATGCCCCCTGTCCCTCACCAGAACATTGATCATCACTGTGCATGATGGGCCATGCCCCTGTCCCTCACCAGAACATTGATCATCACTGTGTCATGATGGGCCATGCCCCCTGTCCCTCACCAGAACATTGATCATCACTGTGTCATGATGGGCCATGCCCCCTGTCCCTCACCAGAACATTGATCATCACTGTGTCATGATGGGCCATGCCCCCTGTCCCTCACCAGAACATTGATCATCACTGTGTCATGATGGGCCATGCCCCCTGTCCCTCACCAGAACATTGATCATCACTGTGTCATGATGGGCCATGCCCCCTGTCCCTCACCAGAACATTGATCATCACTGTGTCATGATGGGCCATGCCCCCTGTCCCTCACCAGAACATTGATCATCACTGTGTCATGATGGCCATGCCCCCTGTCCCTCACCAAACATTGATCATCACTGTGTCATGTGGGCCATGCCCCCTGTCCCTCACCAGAACATTGATCATCACTGTGTCATGATGGGCCATGCCCCTGTCCCTCACCAGAACATTGATCATCACTGTGTCATGATGGCCATGCCCCCTGTCCCTCACCAGAACATTGATCATCACTGTGTCATGATGGGCCATGCCCCCTGTCCCTCACCAGAACATTGATCATCACTGTGTCATGATGGGCCATGCCCCCTGTCCCTCACCATAACATTGATCATCACTGTGTCATGATGAGCCATGCCCCCTGTCCCTCACCATAACATTGATCATCACTGTGTCATGCTGGGCAATGCCCCCAGTCCCTCACCATAACATTGATCATCACTGTGTCATGCATGGGCCATGCCCCCTGTCCCTCACCAAACATTGATCATCACTGTTCATGATGGGCCAATGCCCCCTGTCCCTCACCAGAACATTGATCATCACCGTGTCATGTGGGCCATGCCCCCTGTCCCTCACCAGAACATTGATATCACCGTGTCATGATGGGCCATGCCCCCTGTCCCTCATCAGAACATTGATCATCACCGTGTCATGATGGGCCATGCCCCCTGTCCCTCACCATAACATTGATCATCACCGTGTCATGATGGGCCATGCCCCCTGTCCCTCACCAGAACATTGATCATCACTGTGTCATGATGGGTGATGCCCCCTGTCCCTCACCAGAACATTGATCATCACTGTGTCATGATTAGCAATGCCCCCTGTCCCTCACCATAACATTTATCATCACTGTGTCATGATGGGTGATGCCCCCTGTCCCTCACCATAACATTGATCATCACCGTGTCATGATGAGCAATGCCCCCAGTCCCTCACTATAACACTGATCATCACTGTGTCATGCTGGGTGATGCCCCCTGTCCCTCACCATAACATTGATCATCACTGTGTCATGATGGGTGATGCCCCCTGTCCCTCACCATAACATTGATCATCACTGTGTCATGATGGGCGATGCCCCCTGTCCCTCACCATAACATTGATCATCACTGTGTCATGATGGGTGATGCCCCTTGTCCCTCACCATAACATTGATCATCACTGTGTCATGATGGGTGATGCCCCCTGTCCCTCACCATAACATTTATCATCACTGTGTCATGATGGGCAATGCCCCCTGTCCCTCACCAGAACATTGATCATCACTGTGTCATGATGGGCGATGCCCCCTGTCCCTTACCAGAACATTGATCATCACTGTGTCATGATGGGTGATGCCCCCTGTCCCTCACCATAACACTAATCATCACTGTGTCATGATGGGTGATGCCCCCTGTCCCTCACCTTGTCCTCTTCAAGGCTGTGCAGGGCCTCCTGCAGCAGGTTGACCTCCTTGCTCACTGGCACCTGATTGCGGTTGTCCACCTGGCAAGGCCAAAAGCAACCTTCACACTGGGAACACCTGCACCTCCACACACATCTGCACCTCCACGCATACCTGCACCCCCATACATGTGCACCTCCAAACACACACCTGCGCCTCATCACACACCTGTATCTCATCAGTGATCACACACCTGCACATCTACATACACACCTCCACATACACCTGCACCTCATCACATACCTGCACCTCCACACACACACACATCAACACATACCTGCACCTCCACATACACCTGTACCTCATCACAGACCTCCACACACACATGCACCTCATCACACACATCAATACACTGTTACACATGTCCACCTCCACACACACTCCAACACACACCTGCACCTCCACACACACCTGCACCTCCACACACACCTCCACACACACCTGCACCTCCACACACACCTCCACACACACCTGCCCCTCATCACACACCTCCATACACACCTGTACCTCCACATATATACACCTGCACCTGATCACACACCTGCACCTCATCACACACCTGCACCTTAACCCTCTGCCTACCGCATGACGTTGTGCTACGTGACTATGAGAATACCATGCCAAGTGATGTAACTCTGCAACACATACACACTTGCCATAAAGAAACCTCAATAAAAAAAAATTTGCTTTTAACACATCTACTCTATAAAAGTAATGAAAAAAATTCAAAGACATCACTCCATCCAAAACAGCCATTTTCCCCATTATATAGTGAACTGGTACACAAGTGAAAAAAAAAAGAACAGACTAACTCTACTTCAGTGTTCTCGGTGCTAAAACAATTTCCCCTAAATGTGTGCCGGAATAGCTCAGTGGTAGAGCGCCGGACTCGTAATCTTGGTGATCCTGGGGTTGCGGGTTCGAACCTCCGCCGGGGCGTTTCGGTACAGGGGGATCTTTCCCTCGGAGTTAACATTGGTTCTGACTCCATTTCCCATACAGTCCTTCGAATGAGACTATAAACCGAGGTTCTGTGTGTGAACGCACGCATAACATCTTGCACACACGTAAAATCATATCACCAAAAATCATATCACCAACTTTCGGAAGAGTAGGCCAGTTTGGCCGTTGGTATGGATGACACGTTACACATAGCTTGCACCCTGCGTGAGAAATGGAAAGAATGAAGGAAGTAAGGAAAATGAGTGCTAGATATTGAACGATACTGACTGGATGACACGGGAAACGACTGAATGAAGCGCCGGCTGGCAGCTCTTCAGTCGGCACTACCCTGGTAAGCAGCCCGTTGTGTAAACGAGTGTTGATTGTAAAGCGCTTAGAGCTTGGTCTCTAGCCGAGAATAGGCGCTATATAAGTATTCATTATTATTATTATTAAATTCACTGTACCCAGAGAATGTCATGGATTAGGAGCACATAGTGATTTTACAAGTCTACACAAAGCACTTAAACCTTCAGGAACAAAATAAAGTCATTCTATATATGGTCTGCACACTAAATAATCAACTTTTGTTGTGAAGGAAAAAAACCCCAAACTTCAACAATTTTGTTAAACTGAAGGCATCACATACAAGAAGATTTGTCTTTACTAACTACCAAGGGGAAAAAAATAACAAGAACAGATTACTGAATACTGGATTTTAGATTGTGATGGAATTCAGCAAAACTGTGCTTTTGAACAACTGCACTGACTCTGACTGAGCAATCCCCCCCCCCCCCCCCCCCCCCCCCCCCCCCCGCCAACACACACACACACAGTGTGGTGACAATGTACCTCTTGTCCGTCTCCTGTTTGCTTTTTGATAAATAGGCAGTTTCATTTTAGGCCAGAGTTTATGTTCACCCTTTTCTGCTTGCAGCAAATAAATTTGTTTCTTGCTAAAAGTCTGCCAAATTCCACAAATGCTAAAGGTGATGCTCCCACAGGCAAATCATGGGACACACCCTCTGACTGACCCTGTTTCCTGCAGGGTTCCCACAGATATCAGAAAAAAAAGTTCAAGGGGTTTTCAAGGGAATTTCCAGGGGTTAGCAGCTTCATTCAAGGGGTAGTAATTAACTCTTGACGTCCCATACCGCACCGTTCCGCAACTGCCGCACAGTCCCAAACCGCACCACACCGCAACAACCGACATGCCTTATTTGGAGCCGTTGTTAAGGAAGTGAGAACTCTCTAATGCAGAGAGGAGGTTTAACGACATCCGGAAAGCGTTCGCCTTCCGCCTTCTGCCCGCGGTTTTCAGCCTAGCTGTTTACATTGCGATTTTGAAGAAGTTTTTTCACGAAGGTTTTTTTCCAAGATTTTCTGGTCAAGATGGCGTCTTTCCAACATCTCGACAACGATGTTTTCGATGAATTTATCGAAGATTTGTGCAACCAGCATGCGCTAGGGCTTGGAGATGATCAGCAGAGTGATGTGTGTGTGGGAACTGGAGTTAGTTTAGCTGACGGAAATTTCAGATGAAGATTCGCCACCTGTGCTTACCTGTGTACGCTGTCATTACGCAATATGAAGCTCATCATCCTACTCCTTGTGTCCAGAACATGAACATTGACCACATGTGACTTTATTTCTGTGGTTATAGGCCTACTGTGACTTTGTGAACAGAACTGTGCAAAATACTGTAGCCTAGTACAAGGAACTGTGCAATTTTTTTTTTTTTTCTGTGCTTGCATTCTTACCTGTATATTACGTCATTACAAGACTACATAAAGGTCAGTTAACATTTTTCTTTGACTTGTATTGTTTCTATCGTCATGTGTGTGACTGTCTGTTTGCATTGTTTTACTAACAAACACACCACACATTGATTTTTCCAACCTTTATTGAACACACCTGACATTTTTTAATTATTCTGTAATTAATTACCATACTGACATTCAAATTTTTTTTTTTGGTACATTTGACCGCTTCAGTATAAAAAATAACATCACTTCCATAAAACTTCCAAATTTCAAAGCAGTCAATCAACAAACAAGAAAGATATAATTATTTTAATGACCATACTCATTTTTAGCTCATTTCTAGCCAATCCTTATGGGCTAGAGGACTGAGAACACACTGTTTCTTATAGGAAGTCAAGAGTTAACAACTTTCTTGCAAAGTTATGTTTATTAAACTCTATGAGCAGCCTGTTACTATCAATCATTAACTTAACATCATTTCTTACCTCGTATTCATGCTAGCACAACTGGTCAGGTCCAGTAGATGGAAGAAGAAGGCAGGTACAGTTGTCATTGTTTTCTCTGAATTACACTGTGACTTTACAGTTTAACACAACCAGCACAGAGCTGACCACCGCTTCCGTTACTAATGATAGTCTTGAGTCTGAATGCACAGGAGAATACAGTCACCTTTGCAGAAACTTTCCCTTTTGTCGATTTTTCTTCAGTACATAGAAAATTATACACCTTCGGAGTTCTTCCAATACCTTACACACTTTGCACTCACATGGCAGAAAAAATAAAGTACTTCTATAAGGAAGACAGTTATACGCAGGTCTATTAAGGAAATATCTAAAGTTGCACATCTGTCAGCAGTCAGAAAAGGGAGAACATTTACACAGTTTACATCTCCTTCAGCTCTTCCAGTTTTGCACAGAGTTTTTTCTCAAGTTTTGACACTTCTTCAGTCTTTTCCTTGGCAGACCTTCTCATTGCAGTCTCCTTTCCCCATCTTGCAGGCTCAGTAGCACTATTTGGCGCAAAACATCGACCGTCGGACACAACCCGATGGTAACCAAGGGAAAGAACTCTGTTGGCTTCTACACTTACGTCTATAGTAAGTCAAACACTAGTCACTGACGAGTTACTTCCCTTCTGCTTCAGCTAGGCTGTTGTCGGTTGCTACGGGATCGGCGATCACGAAGCCACATGGAGTGACAGAGATTGTGATTTATTTCGTATAAAAAACATTTTCTTGAGTGACAGTCACTTCCTTGCTTTGAGAGGACAGATTGTGACCGATTTTGAAATTTCAAGGACTTTTCCAGGGGGGTTAGGCCTTCAGCTTATTTTTAAGTACTTTCCAGGCCTTGAAATGGTCATGTCAAATCTCAAGCACTTTTCAAGAAAATAAGGGGGCGTACGAACCCTGTTCCTGGCTGTCAAAACAAGCAAACTTTTTGGGGCTTCACTTCTTGTAGCCTATCACTCCAGCCAACAATTAAAGAATCTCTAGCAACTTTTGGTTTTCGAATTTGCTTTTTTGGAAGGGGGGGGGGGGGGGGGGGGGGGGGGGGGGGGGGGGTGGGCTGGCCAGCAGCAATGGGCAAAATTTTTGACATCATCATTATCATCGCCTTAATCATTATCGATTCCAGCCTCAAAATCAGTCAGCAGTCAATTGTTATTTATAACTAGGTCAAGATCGACGTCGGAATCGTTTCGCTTCAAATCTTCTTCAAGAGAGAAGCCTTCAAATATGCTCTTCTTCATCAATATCACATCAGAAAATGAATTCTACAAGTTGCATAGTTACTTGATCTGCCATTTTCCCAGAAAAATCTACGCGAAAAAAAAAGCTGAACTTTGAAAATTCACAAGCAGCGAAACTACTCCAATCAAAACTCGTGCAACAAAAAACAAAATGGTGTCCAGAAACTTCCGTGTCAGAAGACTTCTGTCGCGACTGCATTCTGGGATATGCGATGGTGAAAGTGAAAGTCGTTGACCTAGTATTCAGCGGTCGATGTCTGTCGATCCGGTATTCAGAAAGAGGAAATCTCGCGGTCGATCTCGGTCGATGCGGTAGGCAGTGGGTTAACACATCCTCCACACACACCTGGCACCCACACCACAACTGCACCTCCACACATCACCTGCACCTCATCACACACCTGCACCTCAACACACCTGCATCTTGACACATACCTCAACACACCCCTGCACCTCAGAACACACCTGCATCTCAACACACCTGCACCTCCACACACACCTGCACCTCATCACACACCTGCACCTCAAGACAACACACCTGAGTCATTCTTTGCTACTGGTAACTAAAGGAGGGACCAAGTGTCAAAATTTCAAAATGGCTGCACAAGTGTGAAAACTTGTAATTTGTCACCTCAAGGTAAGCAAAGGCATCCCCTAAAAGAAAGAAATCTGTGACATTACTTGCTGCTATGCTATGCCCATGGGAAGACCCAAGGTGTTGGAACAGTAACTGCGTTACGTGTTGACACCACATCAATAGTAAAATACCTTATTTGTACAAAAATGAAAACTGGCCATAGGCAGCCTATTAGCAGACATTATTAGAAGTGTGCATGAACAGATTTGATGCTATCACCCTTCTGCCTGTGTTTACCAGCATTGACTCGTTTATGTGACACCGTAACACAGTTACACTTCATTCATTGGGTAATTTGCTGTTACTCATGCAAGAACAACTGCTTGCCAAATATGGTCGGGTGCTCTTTCCCCCTGATCCAAAAAATGAAATGAATATGGCAAATAAAGGTTATTTCATTTTCTTTCAAGAATTATGTGACCGTTTCCATAAAGCGTACTGCGTTACATATGACACCAACATCACTTTCAAGGAGCACCTGAACTTTAGCACTAACTATCTATCATCCGCTGGACTTTAAGTCCTTTACAAATCCTATTAATCTCCCCCCCCCCCCCCCCCCCCCCCCCCCCCCCCCCCCCCCCCCCCCCCCCCCCCCCCCCCCCCCCCCCCCCCCCCCCCCCCCCCCCCTTCCACACACCCTTGGCTTCATTCATTAGAAACAAATGAGAAATACGATCGAAATGTTGTACAAACCTATTTAATCAGCACTGTAGATTTCTTGTTCTTTACAGAAAATTAATTTGTAAGTGTTAACACACACACACACACACACACACACACACTGTCAATTCTGCTGGCAGTTCTTTAAAAAAAAAAGTAGTGGTCATGGGTGTCAACTGCTGGCGTGTCAATCTTTGTTGCGTCCTTTTTGGATACTAACTAAGAAGGTTTGGTCTCTGTTTGGGAAAATATAGAATTTCCAGCACAGATGAGGAATTTCACAACAAAGTCATCCTCAGGCACTTCCATGGCCTGTGGTCCTTTCTCCGTCTGGACCTCCACTGTGAGGACCACACAGTGTCTGCCACTGCAAGCACCTGTAAAAAAAAAAAAAGTTGAGATTAAAAAATCAGTTGGTAACATTGTCATTTAACATACAAATGGTCACACTTTTCACAATGACACAATCAGTAAAACTAGGAATGACCATAAATAAACAGGAAGGAAACACACAAACTGAGCTCCCAAAAGTTTCTTAAAAAAGCTTTTCTCTAATTTACACAGAAATAACCAGAAATATACTATTTAAAAAAAAAAAAAAAAAAAGAATAATGTACAATGATTAATTTTTTTTTGCAGAAATGAAGATAGATGCACTTATCAAAAACTGGAACAACAGAGTTTCATGAGACACTAAGATTTTGTGTCAAGTGTAATGTAGGTGACACTACATGAATTTCTGCTGAATTCAGCCACATTTCATCACTTGGCTGTGACTTTTTTGGCACCTTGCGTAAATTAACACCTACAATTAATTTAATTATAAGTGCATCAATTTTTTACACACCCATGCAACAATTAAAACATAGTATGTTACCAGCGCTTCACACAGTTACATTGTGACACGATGATTAATCCAAATTTCGTGTCATGTGTAACAAGGTTGTGTTAAATGCGATTCTGGTATTTTATGTCATAATCATCAACTTTGACGCAACAGAACACGACAATTTGTCAAATACTGACATATCCATGCATTCAATCATAGCTACCATGCTGCGGAAACAATGATTTCGAAAAAAATGTCGAACTGTGTTACACTTGACGCCATGTGTTGGACCAAACAAACCGGTCGAAATTTGCCGATTAAGTACAGATTGTAAAAGATCAAGACAACTGTTATCTTATTCATGACAGTAAAACGAAGGAATAATGATTAAGAAAACATTAATAACTCACCTTCATGCAGTTGAAAGCAAATATTTGAGTTGAAATCGGTTCTTCCGTGATGATATTGGCCAAAACTGGAAAATCCCGCACCGGCATCACCGCGTTTCACTCAGAGTTCGAAGCGTGACGCGTCACTCTATTTTGTGTCCCACAAGCTTTTGCGTAGCTATTTTTTGTGTGAAACGTCACAGGTTGTGCTTAATCATGGACCGTTTAGGCAACGTCATCTGTGCACTCTATTTTTAGCTTTGTTGTCGAAGGGGGGGCTTTCAAAGGTTGGAGCGTTACTGCGTTTCACATGCGACGCGAAATTTTCGAATGTCTACTTTTCGACTGTTTTAGCGTTTATTTCCTGAATCATTCTTTCAATATATTCTTTTCTATCGACTACATGCATTTACCGGTCTGCCTTTCGCTATATGATGTTACATGCTGTACTGGAGACAGCAATCGACGATCGGGGAATGTGTGACACGAAAGTAACGCAGGTGACGGTTGTAATTTTAAAGATGTGTTATGAAAACGAAAAAAAGCGGTGCGAAAATATTGACTACCATAGCGCAGAAAAAACACTTTTACCACATAGCAAAACTCCAAAAACAGTTTTAAACAGTTGTCATGCATTGTATGAAGCCATTGTTTTGGGCAACATTTCTCGGTCCCCTTTTCGGACGCCATTTTGAAGGCAATTTTCGATGTTTAAATTAACATTACTAAAAATCATGGAAACTACCACGTTTTTCTTGATGGTGCCGTTTCTTCAAACTATAAGAACACTTTCATTTAAGAAATATAGTCTGAGAGCGACAAGTTTTTTTTTTACAGCATGAGAAATAGAGTCACCCCCAATAGTGACCAGAAGCAAAGAATGACTCACCTGCATCTTGACACATACCTCCACACACCCCTGCACCTCACAACACACCTGCACTTTCACACACACCTGCACCTCAACACTTACCTGCACCTCAAGAACACACTACCAAACTAAATCAACAAACGGAGCTCTGGCAGAACGTGAAAACTGGGTTTTCAGACACGTTTTCAATTAACTTTGAAAAACAAGAGATGTCTTTCTTCCACTGTCGCTGATGCAAGCCATGCAGATTGGCACACTCATTCTATGAAGAATGTCACTTTTACATTAAAACATTAATCAAGAAGCCAGTTTGTTGATGTAAACTGTTACTGTGTTATCGAGATCTGTCTAATCCAGATTCCATATTATTTTACAAACTATTCATTTAACATTCAAAATGAAATTCCATGGAAACACCTCTGAAATTCTTTTTCCCTCTCTCTCTCAGCCCCTCTGCGCCAAACTGAAACAACCAATGAAAGCCAAACGCAGGCCCAAAGCAAAGCAAACCCAGTCCACACCTACCTTGGCAAACTTTTCAGAGTCAGTGCTGACGTCCCCCTGCACAAAGTTGGACACAAGGACGTTGGTGTTCAGCGTCTTTGTCTCCTTGCAGTAGAAGTGCAGGGGGTTGGTCCGTGAAGCGTCCTGGGGTGATGACGTCATGGCCGGCAGGTCATTCTGACACGTCTGCCCTGGTGGTGATGCCATGACCCCATCGGACAAAACACTAGTTGGCGCTGGAAGATCGGTGTTGTTGAACTTCTTCAGACTGGCAGACAGAGAGCCGGTCTCCGGCTTCCCCCTGTCCCATTTGTCCACACCATCACCACTGAGGTCTGAATCAGCCACCTGTTCCTTGGTCACTTTGTTCACCGTCTGCTCCATGGAGAATGAGGTACCCTGAGAGGAAGAGGGGATGTCTAGTCTAACACATTTGCGCTGAGGTATACTGGGGTGGGCAGGCACGGACATCTCCATGGACTCTGCCCCCTTTCAGCCGAGTTGTTATTGTCCGCCGCTGAAGACTCCTTGCCAGCCACAGTGGCTGGAGTGGCGCCTGAGGCCCCACTGGCAGCGTCTGGCAGCGGGGTTTCCTGAGTACACAGTTCAGACACAGAGCTCAACAGAGACACACCTCCGCAGGTCGTGCTGTCAGCCTCGATCTTCAGCTTCTTGAACGCGTTGCTTTGCTCAGAGTCTGTGCTGTGAGCTGAGAGCGTGGAATGATTGCTGTCCTCTGAAAACAATGAGGCCATCACCGCCTCCGTTGACGAGGAGGAGACGCGCTTCAGCGAACTCCTCCCCTGGCCACTCTCAGCCAACACAGAGCTATGTCCCTGGCTTGACCTTGGCGACACGTCGGCCGGTCCTGCACTGGTTCCCCCCTGGTCCTCCTCAGCGGACAGCGTTTCTGGGCAGAGCAGCTGGTGACCGGGGTCAGCCGAGGTCACAGGACCTTCACTCTGCTCCACCTTCCCGAAGCCACCAGCTCCCCACCCAGGTCCTTGTTGTTCAGGTGACCCTGACCCTCACCCTGGCTGTCAGTGGGCGCGGCGGAGGGCTGGGTGACAGCGGGTGTGCTGAGGGAGGTGAGGGGGGACCTGCGATTGAGCTGTTCATGGAAGGTGTCCAACAGCAGGGCCAAAATTCCTGACAGTCGTGCTGCACAAGGTGAGACACAGACATTAACGCCTCGTAGTTGTAGTGCTCCACAAACACAGAGAGAAACAAAGACATCAAAATGATATAGAACACCTCACAGTTGTGCTGCACAGAGTGAGCCACAGAGACATTAACGTCTCCTAGTTGTAGTGCTCAATACACAGAGAGAAATGCAGATATCAAAAAGAACTCCTCAGAGTCGTGCTGCTCACAGAGAAGAGAGAGAGAGAGAGAGAGAGAGAGAGAGAGAGAGAGAGAGAGAGAGAGAGAGAGAAATCAACAATAACACTTGACAGTTGTGCAGCACACTGAGAGAGATAAGATAAGATAAGATAATGTTGCTTATAGCCCAGCCGACCACAAAGGGCCACATCAGGGCTGTCACCACGTTAAAATCAACTCACCAGTCATTTGGAAAAAAAAACAAACAAAAAAACCACACACACTTTCATACATCTCAGTAAATGACATCGTCTAGAAACGTACGAGAAACTTCGTTAAAAATCTTTCTTCCGTAAAATCTTAAATCAGATGAAAAATGTTAATCTCTCTCAAAAACTCAAGGATCACGTCTGGCGGGGACATCCCTGAACAGGATCTTCATGGACTCTGCTGTAAAATGTTTGTGTCTCACATCGTGCAAGTCCCAACACTCTAAAAGAACATGTTTCATTGTGAGTGGTGCATGACATGGAATGCACCACGGAGCTTCTTCACTCTTTAAAAGATAAGAATGGGTAAATACGAATGGCCGGTGTGCAGCCGGCACAGAAACCGTTTCCTCTTTACGACCTCCCGACGTAGATGGGAGGAAGTCCTTAAGGTTTGGACGGATCTGAAAGAGTTTGTTACTCGTCCGTGTGTTCCAATCCTCCTGCCAGAGGTCTCTCACATAATCATTAATTTTGGGTTTCACATCTGAGCAGGGGATATAAATGTTGGACAGTTTCTCTCTTGTGGCGTTCTTGGCTAAACGATCAACCATTTCGTTCCCACCGATGCAACATGACCAGGAACCCAAGCAAGAGTAATGTTGTAACCGTCCGCCTTCAACTTGCTAAAAAGTTTTTAAAAAAGTAAAAGTTCTGGATGCTGAAGGCTGCGGCCAGCTATGGCCTCAAAGCTGACAGCGAGTCCGACAGAACCAGAAAATCCCTCTTCGAAGAATGTGAAATTATCTTCAAAGCCAGAACCAGAGCAGTAAGTTCAGCAGAATAGACAGAAGCATCTGAATGTATATGTTCCAACAGTATCTAAGAAGGAGCCCCAGGGCAGTAGGCTGCACAGGCCACTCCATCTTCAGACTTGGAACCGTCAGTGAAAACTTTTTGATAGGATGGGAATTTCGAACAGAGGTCAGCATACAATGCCTTGTACGCCAGAGAGCTGGTAGACTCTTTGCGAAAAGCTGCGAGGTCGAAACGAATCTCTGGTGTGAAAAAGGTCCACGGAGGTTGATCCGGAAACTTGGAAAAATCGGCACTGAGAGAGAAACACAGCCATGACAGGAACTCCTGATAGTTATGCAGCGTGTTTGCACACGCACAGAGTTACACACACACAGTCATTAACAAGAACTGCTGGCTGTCAGGCTACACACATAGACAGGGCTGCCAGGCTACACACATAGACAGGGCTGTCACATAGACAGGGCTGTCAGGCTACACACACAGGGCTGTCAGGCTACACACATAGACAGGACTGTCAGGCTACACACATAGACAGGGCTGCCAGGCTACACACATAGACAGGGCTGCCAGGCTACACACATAGACAGGGCTGCAAGCAGGGAAGGATCAGCAATCCTGAAATATGAACTGAGGCCATCCTACCAATCACAGAATTTTGATTGTCAACATCCCATTCATCCACCAATTGTGACAAGAACTTCTCACGATGGGCAACGGCAGGCATGCCTACCCTAAATTGCTCTTTCAGGGACACACATGTTCAAAATCAGGGACAGGACACAATTTTCAGGGACACCTAACTATTCGGCAAACTAACTATGTCTCTCTAGTGCGCGCTGGTGACCTACTCGTTTTTGAGTGAACCAGTATTTTAGGAAGAAGAAGAAGAAATTATTGGTCATCAGACAGAAGCAACACAAAAACAGCAAACTAAAATAAAAAGCATGAAAAACAGCTTACCTTTATTTACACTATGTACAAATACAGTCCTTTCTGTACTAATGAGACTGAGAGGGCTGAAGTGACCTGTAGTATAAGTAGGCACTCTTCAGATCAGCCAGGTCAGCCTCTTTGTACTGTCTCTCTAGTGCACCCTCGGACCTGGACTTTGCGAAACTGCTTGGCTATTTCCGAATCGGGAAACATGACTTTCACTGCTTTGCTGAGTTTGTCCAACGTTGCGACCAGCAAATTTTGTTCCAAAACAATGTCCACCATCATCACTTCAGCACGAATGACGGCTGTAGATTCCTTCTTTGTGGCCGAAGTTGACACTCCACTGTTAAAAAATCCAGTGATTTTTTTATTCTGTTGCTGTGCTTCAGAAATTTTTATGTTCGCTTTATGCTTGTCAGTTTGTGTGTGCCGCCGACAGTCGTCTTTTCCACCGGATTTGATGGAGAAATCACATGCACAAACTTCGCAGAAAGCGAACGTTTCTCCTTTCCTCCCTGGCTTGATACAAGGCCAGAACTCTGTATACTCCTGTCGAAACGTCTGACTGCGTTTGACTGCGCTTAAATTCTTTGGAGATGAATCAGAATCGGTGAAAACTTGTTTTCGCTTGTTCGACGCCTTTGTTGAAGCAGGGGGGGGGGTAGAAATGACCGCGCCGCGCATGCGCGATGGACATTTGCTTCCGTCTTGGCGCCAGCCTGAGACTTTGAACCGGATCCTAGCGAAATAAACGGTCATTTTCGCGAACTTTTAATTTTCCGGGACGCGAACGCAAAACCCGTATTTCCGGGACGCCCTGCTCATTTTCTTTATTTTCAGGGACAAATACGGCTACAGTGGGACGGTAGGCATGCCTGCAACGGGATCTTGGAACTTTTCTTCTATATATCAATCTACACACATCTCTCTCTCTCTCTCTCTCTCTTTGTGTGTGTGTGTGTGTGGTGTGTGTGTGTGTGTGTGTGTGTGTGTGTGTGTGTGTGTGTGTGTGTCTGTGTCTCTGTGTGTGTGTGTCTGTGTGTGTAGAACATGACAATGCTGTCATCATGGTCACCATCATCCCCTCCTATGCTGTGCCTGCAAACATCACCTGTCCTACCACCGCTATGCCCCCTCCTTGCAACAGAACCTCCGCCATCTTCCTCATCCTCACAGACTCAATCCTCTGCCATCAACAACGCCGAGGAGCAACTGCATCATCAACCATCACCACCATAGTATCTCACATACACACACACCACACTCACAAACCCACCCTACCCTTCCAGCCTGGACCTCCCCAACATCCCTCCCCCCTAACCCCCCCCCCCCCCTCCATCCCCTGCCTGCCCTATACCTGGCGGTAGTCCTGGAACTGGGGGTGGTAGAGGCCCAGCAGGTCCTTGAAGTGGCGGGGCTGCACCAGGCTATAGCGGCCGCTCCACATCCTGACCAGCAGCTGGTAGAAGGCGCCGGTCAGCGTGCCCTTCAACCCCTCCGTCAACTGGAACTCCTCAAAGAAGAACTTGAGCAGCGGGGAGCTGCTGGTCAGTGCCTGCAGCCCGGCGTTCATGAAGCAGGTGTTGCCCAGGTTGTACAGGCCACAGCTGCCGTTCACTGCCATGGGGTCTGTGGACAGGTACACACACAGGTCGTGAATCAGGTGTTGCCCAGGTCATTAAACAGGTAGATGATGACCAGGTTGTGCAGGTCATGAAACAGGTGTTGCCCAGGATGCAGATGTCATCGAACAGATGTTTCCCAGATTGTGCCACAGGGTTGCATCTAGAAATTTCTAAAATGGGGGGCTTTGCCCCCATTATGGTATGAAAATTTGGGGGGATCTGGAACCAATAAGGGGGCTTGAGTAAAGGAACACATATTTAGTTTTAAATTAACTTTTCACATAAAATCACATTTTCAATGAAAAAGGTTTCTTTCCTTGCAAAATTTCTGCACTCCTTTTCTTCTGTAACAATGTTTACTCCTTTTCTTGAGAAAAATAATACTGTCATAATGTTCACTCCTTTTCTTGAAAAAATAACTGTCCCATTGCACACTCCTTTTCTCCAAAAGTCAATACTGTCACACTGAACACTTGCAATGCGAAGTTACATGTTTTGTCTCCAGTCCATATGAAAAACAGTTATTTTACCTAAACACACATGTAGCTCCCTTAATACACACAGAAAAAAAGTCACATGAACATACATTTGGCCATCCCATGAATGGTCTGTCTTATGTGAAGACTGGAATTCTTTTCTGTGGAAATGTCTTGTACTGCTTCCTTGTGGTCAGGGAGACTGACGTGACGATCTAGCGTTGACGTGCGAAAATTCCGACAACCCTTGGTAAACGTATTCTTCTTTTTGCTTTGTAAGCACCAGTCACAGAACATCACTTTTGCTTCATTATCGTAACGAAGCCAAGGCCTACTCTTCGTCCAACTGTCCATAAAATCATGTTTGCGCTGTTTGCACGGTGGTTCGGAGACACTGCTAGCACAGTTCAAGTTTGATCTTCGGCAACTTCACAGTCTTGATCACTCAAATCTTCAAAATCACTGTTGACACGATCTTTTATCGCCAGCAGCCGAAGAGGAACAAGGTTTTTCGCAGGTTGCTTGTTCGTCGATTTCCAACGCCTCTATCCAGTATAAATGTTCTCGTTTTTCTTTTTCCATGAACGCTTGAATAATCCAAACCGACCGCCATGGATTTCGCAGTAAACCTGAAAAATCCCAACCCCCGGGAAGTTGGAAATTTAAGGGGAGCCCGTTGATTTGGCTGAAAGACTGAAAAGACCAATCAAAATACTTGTTGTTTCCGCTTTTTTCGGAAGTAATGCATCTCGCTTGACCCCCGCTGCTTACAACGCGCTTTGTTACTTTCAGTTTCGAGCGATCTTTTCGTTGGCGTCATTTCCAAATTTGGGGGGTTTTTCCCGCAGCGTGTTTTGGATTTTTGGCGAATGCCGAAATTTTGCGGGAATCCCGCAATGCCGGCTCTAGAGCAACCTGGTGCCAGACCTGCTGCCCAAAAACTGCTATATGGGTTTTTTTCCACAAAAATAGTATGTTATCTACAAAGAGGTGAACAACCTACCAACCTTGTGTAAAAACAGGTTTTTGGTAAAGGTGGGGGTTGTCATGTTCCATCTCCAAAGTTGTAAAAGTGAGCCAAAGTGGTAAGGGGGGGGTGGGGGAGGGGGGAATGGGGGTGGATTTCTTTCCACTCAGCAAACGCACAGCTACACAAAACCCTGATCTTGTGCTTCACAGTAGAAACTAAGTTCTTCAAATAAGTTTCCAGTTTCTTTCCTGGAATCACAAGGTCTCTCACCATTTCCCCAACAATGCAGCCTCTCCTCCAACTGTGGTTCTGTGCAATCAGCACAAGTCAAATGACAGAGAGAAAGTTAAGACATCGTGAAAGGCAGAGAGAAGGTTAAAGGCGGAGATAAACACCAAACTTCAACCAAAGATTCAAAACCGCTACATGTATTAACTAATTTTCATAAACCAAAACGTGCAAGGAAAAAAAAGTGACCTACCTTTCAATCCCGGGGTATATACTGGTTTCCACAGCCAGAGGGGTTGGGCCCAAGGGACCGATGAAACAATACTGAAACAGAGGAGTTTGGTTAAGGGACCAATGAACAAATCTGAACAGACAAGCGGGTTTAAAGGGGACCAATGAACAATACGAAACAGAAGAGGTTGGTAAGGGACCAATAACAAAAACTGAAACAGACCTGGGTTTGGCAAAGGACCAATGAACATTCTGAAACAAACATGCTGGCCAAGGGACCAATGAACAATACTGAAACGGGGTTTGGGTTAAGGACCAATGAACAACACTGAAACGAAAACGCAGGCCAAGGGACCAATGAACAAAAACTGAAACAAAACAGGTTGGTTAAGGGACCAATGACCATACTGAAACAGAAAACGCGGCCAAGGACCAATACAATACTGAACAAAACCCTGCCAAGGGACCAATGAACAAACGAAAACAAAAACCGGCCGGACCAATGAACACTTCTGAAACAGAAATGTGGCCGAGGCCCAAATGCAAACTGAAACCGACAAATGTGGCCACGGACCAACAAAGGAAACAGAGGTGGCCAGAACCAATAAACATCCCTGAAACGACAGGGTTTCCAAGACCATGAACATACTGAAACAACTAGGTTGACCAAGGGACCAACGAACAATACTGAAACAGACGTTGGCCAAGGGACCAATGAACAATACTGGACCAGACTTTGGCCAAGGGACCAAAACAATACTGAAACAGATGTTGGCCAAGGGACCATGAACAATACTGAAACAGACGTTGGCCAAGGGACCAATGAAAAATACTGAAACAGACTTTGGGCCAAGGGACCAATGAACAATACTGAAACAAAACGTTGGCCAAGGGACCAATGAACAATACGAAACGACGTTGGCCAAGGACCAATGAAAAATTTACTGAAAAAGACGTTGGGCCCAAAGGGACCAATGAAAAATACTGAAACAACATTGGCAAAGGGACCAATGAACAATACTGAAACAGAAAACGCGGGCCCAAAAGGGACCAATAACAATACTGAAACAGACTTTTGCCAAGGGACCAATGAACAATACTGAAACAGACATTGGCCAAGGGACCAATGAACAATACTGAAAAAAGACTTTGGGCCCAAAGGGGACCAATGAACAATACTGAACAGACTTTGGGCCCAAAGGGGACCAATGAATAATACTGAAACAGACATTGGCCAAGGGACCAATGAACAATACTTAAACAGACTTTGGGCCAAGGGACCAATGAACAATACTGAAACAGACATTGGCCCAAGGGACCAATGAACAATACTGAAACAACGTTGGCCAAGGGACCAATGAACAATACTGAAACAGAAAACGCTGGCCAAGGGACCAATGAAAAATACTGAACAGAAAACACTGGCCAAGGGACCAATGAACCAATACTGAAACAGAAAATGTTGGCCGGGGGACCAATGAACAAACTGAAACCGACAATTTTTGGCCACGGGACCAACAATAGTGAAACAGAGGTTGGCCCAAGAACCAATGAACAATACTGAAACAACTATGGTTGGCCAAAGGACCAATGAACAATACTGAAACAGACTATGGTTGACCAAGGGACCAACGAACAATACTGAAACAGACGTTGGGCCAAGGACCAATGAACAATACTGGACCAGACGTTGGCCAAGGACCAATGAACAATACTGAAGAAGAAAACAGCATACACAAACACAAATGCACTATCTCAGAAAAGACTGTTTATTACATAACATATTGGTGTTTTTTTCAAATGAACTGTAACATAGCAATACCTAGTTCGCAACTTTGAAAAGAGTTTAATTTTTTAACACACACACAAAATAAAAACACACAAAATAAAAATTTACTACACAAACCTACTGATAAAGAAATGCCCTTTTATTTCAACAAATGAGCATAAAATTAGAAGCACTGTTGAGAGTTTTAAAATTTCAAAACTTCCATGTAACTAAACTGGGTGATACTTGGGCATTCCACAAATATTTGGGTTTACCTTCAATAATATTAAAATAAATAGATAAAAGAAAAAAGAAGAAAAAAGAAGTAACAGGAAAACAGAATCTACAAAAGCAATTACCAGTGATAAATGCTCATGCAGACTCCGTTAAACCTCACAATTTTATTTTGGTTCTTTGTTTTCATTTGAAAAAACAACTTTTTTTTCTTCTTTTTTTTTTTAACCTGAAAACGCAAACAGCGTATAAAAAAGAACAGCAAGTGTCACTTTTTTACTTTTGCACTTGTCCCAACTGGCCACATCTTTGTTTCATTCTGGTACAACATGTGGAGTAGCCTCTCAAAACAACGCATTGTTGGTGACCACTGACCAATATCAGTGTGCAAAGTCATTTTTAGTGAACAGACAACTGTTGTTCTTCCACTGGCCCCTCTTTACTGTCTGTTCAGATTGCACACAGCAACCCTTACACACATTACCACATCAATCCTCTACCAGCCGTCCTTAATGTCTGCTCTGATGGCCCACATCACAACACACATCAGCCACCTCAATCCTCTAACCCAGCCGTCCTTAAGTATGCTCTAATGGCGCACAGTAACAAACACACACACATTACCACATCAATCCTCTACCAGCTGTCCTTAATGTCTGCTCTGATGAGCACAGTAAAAACACACATCAGCCACATCAATCCTCTACCACCGTCCTTAATGTCTGCTCTGATGGTGCACAGTCACAACACACATCAGCCACATCAATCCTCTACCAGCCGTCCTTAATGTCTGCTCTGATGGTGCACAGTAACAACTAACACACATTACCACATCAATCCTCTACCAGCCGTCCTTAATGTCTGCCCCGATGGCGTACATTAACAACTAACACACATTACCACATCAATCCTCTACCCCCCGTCCTTAATGTCTCCCCTGATGAACACCCGTAACAACACACATCAGCCACATCAATCCTCTACCAACCGTCCTTAATGTCTGCTCTGATGACACACAGTAACAACTAACACACATCAGCCACATCAATCCTCTACAGGCCGCTTTAATAATGCTGCTCTGATGACACACAGTAAAACAACACACACATCAATCCTCTACCAGCCGTCCTTAATGTCTGCTCTGATGACACACAGTAAAAACTAACACACATCAGCCCATCAATCCTCACCCGCCGTCCTTTATGTCTGCCTGATGGGGACACAGTTTAAAACACACAAACACCACATCAATCCCTACCAGCCGTCCTTAATGTCTGCTCTGATGACACACAGTAACAACACACAAACAGCCACATCAAACCTCTACCACCGTCCTTTAAAGTCTGCTCTGATGGGCGCACAGTCACAACACACATCAGCCCCATCAATCCTCTTACCAGCTGCCTTAATGTCTGCTCTGAGGCGGGACAATAACAACTAACACACATTACCACATCAATCCTCTACCCACCGTCCTTAATGTCTGCCTCTGATGACACACAGTAACAAAACACATCAGCCAAAATCAATCCTTACCACCCCCTTAATGTCTGCTCTGATGACACACAGTAACAACTAACCACACATCAGCCCATCAATCCTCTACCAGCCGTCCTTAATTCTGCTCTGAGACACACAGTAACAACACACATCAGCCCCATCAAACCTCTACCAGCCTCCTTAATGTCTGCTCTGATGACGCACGTCACAACACACATCAGCCACATCAATCCTCTAAACCCCTGTCCTTAATGTCTGCTCTGAAAGGCGCACAATAAACAACTAACACACCCTTACCACATCAATCCTCTACCCACCGTCCTTAATGTCTGCTCTGATGACACACAGTAACAACACACATCAGCCACATCAATCCTCTACCAGCCGTCCTTAATGTCTGCTCTGTACACACAGTAACAACTAACACACATCAGCCACATCAATCCTCTACCAGCCGTCCTTAATGTCTGCTCTGATGACACACAGTAACAACCCAACACACATTACCACATCAATCCTCTACCATGGTCCTTAATGTCTGCTCAGATTTGGACACCAGTTTATCATTACTACCTTTGCCCTGGGCCCTTTCCCGTTTCAACAAACACACATCAGTGACATCAGTCCTCTAAATCTCTTTGTTTGTGCACCATCCATCATTACTACTTTTTGAAATGTTACTATGAGGGCCCGAATAGCTCGCGGTACAGTGCCAGACTCGTAATCTTGGTCATCCTGGGTTGCGGTTCGAATCTCCACTGCCGTTTTTGGTACAGGGGATTTTTTCCCTCAGAGTTAAAAATTGGTTTCCGACTCCATTTCCCAAACGTCCTCAGAATGTCTCATAAACCAAGGGTTTTGTGTGTAAATGCCGCTTAACATCTTGCACACATGTAAAATTTCCCCTCAACTTTCTGAGGAGAAGGTCAGTTGGGTATGATTTTGAATGACAAGTTACACATAGCATGCACCCTGCATAGAAATGGAAAGAATAAAAGGAATTGAGTGAATTTAATGGCTGGATGATACGGGAAACAGCTGAATGAAGCGCCACTGGAATCTCTTCAGTCACCACTAACCTAGCTAGGCAGACCCTTGTGTAAACAAGAGTGTGGGTTGTAAAGCACTTAAGCTTGGGCTCTAAACCGACGATAGTGCAAAATAAGTATTCATAATAAAACCACCACTACCTTCAACCAGCCAGCCACTTCAAGAGATTTTGGAGATTATTTTCGTGGAGTCAATTATGAGATGCTGCCATCATTCAGGGCCTCTTTTCTTTTTTTGGCAGGTATTATTTTTTCCTCTCTCTCTCTCTCTCCCCTTCCATAGTGCTAGTACAGCAGACCCTTCATTTTGACATGGGTTTCTTTTCGAAAACTTCTTGGGCGATAGAGGTTTGGTGGTTGAAACTGCGAATCACATTTTGCATTCACAAAAGCTGAAGCAGAAAAAAAGTTATTACTTTTCATGCTGTGCATTTCGTTTTTGTTTTCTTTACAAAGAAGGGATTTTAATCATAAAGGAAAGTTACTCACAAAGAATGATTGTTTCTTTTGTCCAAATCACCAGTAACTGCAAAATACCCTGACAAAATCATCTTGATCCTGAAAATTCCCTGCAGTCTAATAACTTAATGTTAAGACAAGCAAAACACCTTTCTTCTTTTTTTGTGTTAATCTGGATTTCCAGTTCATTCCAGAGGGCTTGTACCCCCTAAATGTGGACTTCAGTTCAGTTACTCTATTCCCGTCACACCCCCACTTCCCTCCACAACCACCTTCGCGCGCCTCCCCCTCTCTCCCCCCCCCCCCCCCCCCCCCCCCCTCACCTGGGCTGGTTTGACGGCTGGACGAGGAAGGGAGGTCATCCAGATTCCCCTTAGATAGCCCCTCTGGGTCGGCGCTGTCCACTTCGTTGTTAGCCACCATGTCGGACTCCACTTGCCACAACTTTCCATGCTTCTAGCTTTTTTTTAATTTTTTTTTTTTTAAGTTTTCGTTCCTTAACTTCCCCCCCTGTTCCTTTCCGTGGTAGATAAGCAGGGTGGGGAAAGTGGCAAAGATTGGGTCCTGATCAGCTCTGGCTATTCACCGTCATGTTTCACCAATCCCCGTGACTGGGTACAGCTTGATGTCATCTCTGCTGAAAGTGACTGCACAATACTGCAACAGCAAAGACAGCACAAAACAGCCATTACTTCTGGAAGTGACTGCACACTACTGCAGCAGCAAAGACAGCACAGAACAGCCATTTCTTCAGGAAGTGACTGCACACTACTGCAACAGCAAAGACAGCACAGAACAGCCATTACTTCTGGAAGTGACTGCACACTACTGCAACAGCAACAAGAACAGAACAGTCATGACTGGGACTGACCTCACAATACTGTAACAGCAAAGACAGCACAGAATGGTCATTCCTTCATCAATCATGGCTGCAGCAATACTGTAACAGCAAAGACAGCACAGAATGGTCATTCCTTCATCAATCATGGCTGCAGCAATACTGTAACAGCAATGACAGCACAGAATGGTCATTCCTTCATGGCTGCAGCAATACTGTAACACTACAGCAAAGACAGCACAGAATGGTCATTCCTTCACAGCTGCAGCAATACTGTAACAGCAAAGACAGCACAGAATGGTCATTCCTTCACAGCTGCAGCAATACTGTAACAGCAAAGACAGCACAGAATGGTCATTCCTTCACACGCTGCAACAATACTGTAACAGCAAAGACAGCACAGAATGGTCATTCCTTCACAGCTGCAGCAATACTGAACAGCAAAGACAGCACAGAATGGTCATTCCTTCATGGCTGCAGCAATACTGTAACAGCAAAGACAGCACAGAATGGTCATTCCTTCACAGCTGCAGCAATACTGTAACAGCAAAGACAGCACAGAATGGTCATTCCTTCACAGCTGCAGCAATACTGTAACAGCAAAGACAGCACAGAATGGTCATTCCTTCATGGCTGCAGCAATACTGTAACAGCAAAGACAGCACAGAATGGTCATTCCTTCACAGCTGCAGCAATACTGTAACAGCAAAGACAGCACAGAATGGTCATTCCTTCATGGCTGCAGCAATACTGTAACAGCAAAGACAGCACAGAATGGTCATTCCTTCATGGCTGCAGCAATACTGTAACAGCAAAGACAGCACAGAATGGTCATTCCTTCACAGCTGCAGCAATACTGTAACAGCAAAGACAGCACAGAATGGTCATTCCTTCATGGCTGCAGCAATACTGTAACAGCAAAGACAGCACAGAATGGTCATTCCTTCATGGCTGCAGCAATACTGTAACAGCAAAGACAGCACAGAATGGTCATTCCTTCATGGCTGCAGCAATACTGTAACAAGATAAGATAATGTTGCTTATAGCCCGCCGACCGCGAAGGGCCACATCAGGGCTGTCACCACGTTAAAATCAACTCACAAGTCATTAAAAAAAAAAAAAAAAAACAACTTTCACACATCTCTTTAAATGACATCTAGAAACGTACCAGAAACTTCGTTAAAAATCTTTCTTCCGTAAAATCTTAAATCAGATGAAAAATGTTAATCTCTCTCAAAAACTCAAGGATCACGTCAGGTGGGACATCCCTGAACAGGATCTTCATGGACTCCGCTGTAAAATGTTTGTGTCTCACATCGTGCAAGTCCCAACACTCTAAATATATGTTTCATTGTGAGTGGCACATGACATGGAATGCACCACATACTGTAACAACAAAGACAGCACAGATGGTCATTACTTCAGGGCTGCAGCAATACTGTAACAACAAAGACAGCACAGATGGTCATTACTTCAGGGCTGCAGCAATACTGTAACAACAAAGACAGCACAGATGGTCATTACTTCAGGGCTGCAGCAATACTGTAACAACAAACACAGCACAGATGGTCATTACTTCAGGGCTGCAGCAATACTCTAACAACAAAGACAGCACAGATGGTCATTACTTCAGGGCTGCAGTAATACTGTAACACTACAGCAAAGACAGCACAGAACAAATGACCATTACTTCTGGAAGTGACTGCACAATGCTGTAACAGCAAAGACAGCACAGAACAGCCATTACTTCACAGCTGGAACAAAGCAGGGCAATAAACCTACAGTTATGAAACTGGACACCTACACTTACGACTCAAACTGATCCTACCAGAAGCCGAAGGATGGGCGTGTTCAAAGGGACAGGGGTGGGAGGGGTGGGAGTGTGGAGAGGAAAGGTCCAATCAAAGGTCCTGGGATGTGCATTGTTCTGCCAAGACCTGGTACCTTAGTTCATCTTGCCAGTCTATATTCCTCACACACACACACACACACACACACACACACACACACACACACACACACACACACACACACACAATGCAGGCATACCTCGAGTTCATATGCATTACCCCCAAAAAACAAAACAAAAAAACAAATCACCTTCACAATCTACTTGCAAACAATAAGTAGAAAGGCCCACATCAACTTCATAACATGATTAAAGCTTCAATTCAGATCGATTTATTCCAGTGGCTTTGAACTGTGGGGTGGAGTAATGATCTATAAAAATGCTGTAGGTGGATCTCAGTCTCACTGAAAATAATGCTGCGTGCAAGTACGGAGGTTGGTGGTGCAGTGCAACTGCTTTACACTATATTACAATAGTTGTATTTTGTCATGAGTGATCTACCCTAAAACTGTAAAAGAAATGGCTTTAAAAAAATGGCTTCAAAAGAAATGGCTTTCAAATACTCATAGCTTGCTTTTCTCCACTTTAAAAAACAACAACAGAACAACCAAAAAAACAACAACAGAACAACCAAAAAAACAACAACAGAACAACCAAAAAAACAACAACAGAACAACCAAAAAGAAAAGAAAAGAGCAAACAACTAAAAAGACAAATTATCCCCCCCCACCCCCCCTCCCATTTTTATTGGCTGCTTTACTAGAAACGTTTTTTTCCTTGGTCCAAAAACTGATAACTTACAACAACTGTGCATCTGACTGAAAACATACTATCACTGATATAATTTATGCAAATATTGAAAAAAATAAAAAAGAAGATGAAGACACTTGTGCTTAT
The DNA here is from genome assembly GCA_018398815.1 of Conus ventricosus. Lineage (NCBI taxonomy): Eukaryota > Metazoa > Mollusca > Gastropoda > Neogastropoda > Conidae > Conus > Conus ventricosus. The sequence goes on along the minus strand of CM031613.1, from coordinate 83,173,004 downwards.
AGTAACATGGCCAAAAACCAAAAAGGTCAAGAGGCTGGATTAAACTTTTTCTTTTTTTTATACTGTATTTATTCTTCTAATTCAGTGTGCATGTGCAAATCTAATGGTGTTTTGTCCACTTTTCACTTGAAGACCAGTTTCTACAGCTTTTGTGACCTTTTTCACTTTGACCATCTTGCCACACAAGTTCCCAATGCATGAACTCAACACACAACATTATCTTCATTCTGCATCGAGCTGGAAAAGGGGCACCTAAACTCTCCGGCAAAGTTGACAACATGTCTTGTGATCTTAGAATCATGTGCTTAAGTACCAAATCAACAACTAGCACTTCATAGAGCATTCCCATTTTTCCCCCTCCACTCATTCGCCATCCCCTCCCCACTCCCCATCCTCATCCTTTGTTTTTCAGTTTGACATTTGCCTGAATTTATGGAAAAGTGGTAGCTTTTCAACCACATTCCCTGATTCAGCCACTGTGTGTACAGAAGTGTAGTCTAGTGGTGTGGCAGAAGACATCATTTATCACTGGATCATCAAGGCAAATCATGGGGAGATTGCCTTCAATCTACTTCCCTTTTCACTTTCGGGCTCATATTGTAGATTAGATCATGGATGGCAAGCGATTTTTCAGTAACAGCCCCCCCCCCCCCCTCCCCCCCCTTTTTTTCCCCCTTTCAAGAGAAATGTTTATGGTTGGCTGGAAAAAAAACAACCCCAAAACCAGGATCCTCAAGTACATCATAATCACAACTTTGAGCAGGAGCAGAAGTGGAGGAGGGGACAGTGGAAGAGGGGACAGAGAGGAAGGAAGAGGAGGAAGTAACATTAAGGAAGATATTACAGTTGAGGATATTATAGTTGTGGCTATGGCAGTCAAATAAATTAAGGAAGATATTACAGTTGAGGATATTATAGTTGTGGCTATGGCAGTCAAATAAATTAAGGAAGATATTACAGTTGAGGATATTATAGTTGGCTATGGCAGTCATAAATTAAGTGAAGATTTACAGTTTAGGTTTTATAGTTGTGGTCATGGCAGTCAAATAATTAAGGAAGTTTTACAGTTGAGGATATTTATAGTTGTGGCATCTTACAGTTTTAGTTGTGGTCATGGCAGTCTTTAAAGTTGTGGTCATGGCAGTCTTTACAGTTGTGGTCATGGCAGTCTTTAACAGTTGTGGTTTGGCAGTCTTTAAAGTTGTGGTTATGGCAGTCTTTAAAGTTGTGGTTATGCAGTCTTAAAGTTGTGGCATGGCAGTCTTTACAGTTGTGGTCATGGCAGTCTTTAAAGTTGTGGTCATGGCAGTCTGACAGTCCACAGTATCATTTTCTGACCACCCTACACTTGTTTGCCCTAAACAGTAGCAAAAGAAAACAGTATATCCATGGAAAAAATACTCAATTGATCATGAAACTGGAAATGGAAGAGACCATGCAGGAAGAACAGTTCAAGATGACAGAATCACTGCAGCTGGGGAACCAAGCCATTCAAGTCAACCTGAAAAGTATCACCCACAGATACCCAGGACACGTGGGTATTGGGCATTTATCAGCCATGGGTACCCCAAACAGTTGGGGTATTGGGCATTTAACAGGACAGTGGGGGTACTGGGCATTCATCAACCATGGACATTCAGGACAGTGGGGGTATTGGGCATTCATTAGGACGGTGGGGGGCATCGGGCATTCATCAGCCATGGATATTCAGGACAGTCAGGGTATTAGGCATTCATCAGCCATGGATCCCCAGGACAGAGGGTTATTGAGCATTCTAGGCAGTCTGATGAGGGTCCCAAGACAGGGCTTTAACCCTCTTGACTGGCGAGAGCCTGCTAGCGCCCACACCGGAAATCACACGGCCAAAACGCTGAGCACCTGCCAGCGCCCGATAAAACACGTGGCAACAATGGGCGCCGCCATATTTCTCGTAGAAAACAAGTCTCGCGAGAACGTGACTTCCTTCTTCCTGTGGCCATTTACTTCCGTTTGCAAAAAACCGCGAGTCGATACGTGCCATAGTTCTTGAGTTACGAATTTTTTAAAGTTTTGTGGTCGAAGTGCTGTTTTTCGCCATCGCTAACCTTGATTTCTGCCATTCTATAATGAGATTTAGTGATGAAGATACTGTGATTTGTAGGATTTACGGCATAAGACTTAGTGAAAGTGCTGGGTAATGAAGCTTAGAGTGACCTAGATTTCGACTGGGATGATGTTCCAGGTATGATTCGGAAGAACGTTCTGAAGATTCCCCCCCCCCCCCCCCCCCCCCGAGTAAATGGCTCATATGATATTCTTCAAACTTATGATATAGCAACATATATATTCGTAGGAATTTTTAAAATTATTTTCATTTCACTATTTCCTGTCTCTCTTTTAAATTGATTTTTAAATTGGGTAACCATGTTCAAATTACAGAGTTACTTACCTTGCAGATGGGTTTTCGGCGTAACTAAGCTCAGGTAAGTGCATACTAAAGACGGTTAAGGATCCTGTGGAAGTGATAGTCAATCCTAGTCTGACAAAAGGCCAGCAACTAGGTAGTGTGCTCAACAGCATTGTTCCTCTGACAGGGCAGTCTTCTTGATGGACATGACACCCTTTCTGTTTTTGGGAAAGCTGTCAGTGTCAGAGGGCATAGAATCACTCTGAAAAACCACACACAGCATGCCTTACTGCTGAGATCCAGGTTGCCAGAACTCCAAAACAAGAACACATCTCCTTGTTACTGACAACCCAGGAAGGTGAAGGCTTCCAGATTCACATGCCAGAGAACCTAGAAAGGGCCAGGAAATGTTAAGTTTCTGACTGTGTGGAAGCAAATTGGTAACCAAAGGTTTATTATTAATTCATTCACCATCTGCTTGGCATCTTTGATGAAAAAAGCTGCCATCTTCAACTGAGGTTGTGTTGCAGGAGCAGAAACAGGCATGGAAGCAGACAATGGCATGGCTATTGAGACCTTGTGGAAACTGGGATAAGTTACTGGAATTCACTTTAAAAAAAAGAAAAAAATCAGTAACAGGCATTAACAAGTATGGGTGATGCAGTCATCACAGACTGCTTAAGGAGGCCAAGGATGCTTTTTGTCATGTGGAACAGCCAGTTCTGCAGACATTTCTGCTGAATTCTCTGCCAGCTCTCATTCACTGGAACTGTAGAAGGCAGTACTGCCAGAGAAATAGAAATATGGCAGAAATATCCAGCACCAGTGGACATGAAATCCCTGAAGTCTCCTGCTTGCGAACCAAGTGCTTGAGATTATGAGACAGAGTGTGCGGGAAAAATTCTTGCTCTGGATGGTGCTGTCGCCAAGCAACAAGGAGACCATAGCAAACAGGTGTCTGGAGTCGGCTGCTACAGCGTTGCAAATCTATCAACAATGGGGTATACGTGGATCCTGGAAAATGTGACCAAGCAATCCACAAGCAGGCCTCAAAAGAAATCGGAGGGGACTTCTCAATACTTGCTTGATGAAAAACCCAAACTTGGAGTGTCGCCTTAAGCAAGTCTCCACAAGGTATGCACTGCCTTGGGTTCAGAAGGGGGTGGGGTGGGGGGGGGGGGGTGTGTGTCAGACATTTTAATAATAATAATAATAATAATAAGGAACATTTAGTGCGCTTAATCTTAAACAAAAGCCCTAAGCGCTTACAGCAATAAGCCCTAACACACACACACACACACACACACACACACACACACACACACACACACACACACACACAAACACACACACCACACACACACACACACACACACACACACACACACACACACAAACACACACACACACGCACACACCCACACACCAGCGAAGGAGCAGAAAAATTATGTTTTGAAGAGAGTTGTTTTGAGGGAGGACTTGAAAGAAGAAAGACTGTTTGAGTTTCGGAGTGCAGAAGGGAGATTGTTCCAGCAGGAAGGAGCCTGAAAAGTAAAAGAACGTTCACCAAGTGTTCTGGCCCGAAAACGAGGGATCTGCATAATGCGAGTGTCAGAGGAAGAGCGAAGCTGTCTGGAAGGAGTATAGGTCGACAGAAGTTTAGAGAGGTAAGATGGAGCGAGGCCATCCAATGCCTTGTAACAGAGCAAAGAAAGTTTGTACTTGATGCGTTTTTCAACAGGAAGCCAGTGCAAAGATTTAAGCAAGGGAGAAACATGTCTTTAGGAGTGTCGTAAAGTGCCTCACCCCTAAGAATGCCCAGAGATCAGCCCTGCGGTCCTCTGTCATCACCTTGGAGGTTTCCCTAAAGGGGGTCAAGCCTGTCCCCCTTCTACTATATGGGGCTTCCCCAGTTTACAGGACATCTGCCTTTTTGTCAGATGGCTTGGGGAGTGGACATGGAAGGCTGGTTTCCTCAGAAGGCCTGTGCCCAAGACTTCAGCCACAGGGGGATAGAGTATTCTGCCTGCAAAGAGACAAGCCTGACTTCCAGTTGGTTGGCCAGTGACCATGGGACAAACCGACTTTTCCTCAGTGAATCTCGCTCTGTACTTGATAAGACGTGAACTCTCGGGCAAGGTGATAAGCTCCCTTACTTATTGCAACCCCATGGGTGAAAAATGTTCATCATAAATTGATAAAGCCATGGAAGTGTTGTGATGCATGGATGCTGTGCATGCAGGCGAGTTTGGCAAAAAAGCACTTCGCTTAATAAATGTATGCTAAAAATAGTAACAGTCAGGTAAAAAGCAAGTATGCATTCTGGCATTATATCTTGGTTCAAAAGAGATAGGTCTCTCAACTTACAGCTGGTTCATGAGCATTGCTTTGCTGAATGTACCCGAGACAGACTATTACATTAGTATGGCCTTCAGTTCATAGTAATTACTTCTGCAGAAAGTTTGGCAAAATCCTGACAAGACCATCTAGCCTGTATCGGACGGACCCGGTTAGGTAGAATGCATGTGCGTGAATGTGCAAGAATGCGTTAGTGTAAACCCCGATTTGTTGGGTAAACTATTTACACATTTAAATTTTAATACACTTAAAAGCTTTCCATGGACCAAAATTGTGGCACTTTAAGGACCGTATGTGTATGCGCTTTGGTATAATTGCTTGTCAAAACCGGAACACAAGCAAAGAACAACAACGACGACAACAACACCACCCAAACCTATGATTATGACATTCGAGAACCTAACCAAACACAAAACCCTGAAACCACAACACCATCACTGTTGAAAGAAAATGAATATTGTGCTCCCAGACTTTCAGTTCATAATATCACTATTGGTACACTAAGCACTGAACAATAGTACTACTCATACTTTTTCCCAAGAACAAGCTGAAAACCACAGATTTTGCTAAAATACAAACCAAAATCACACAAGTTTTCCCAGAAGATCGGGAGCTCTTTGAGTCTTTCCTTTTTTCCTTCCCAGTGTCATGCGCACAGCTCATTTCCTGTTGACAGTAAACCTATGACAACTTCCTCTGGAGGAAACGTAACAAACACTGAACACAGCAAGGGAAGAAACCAAAAGTAACTGGTTTAGAAGTCTTCTTTTAGTTTGTCTTCATGCTGGTAAGGTTATCAAAACAGTGGTTGGAAATGTCTGTTTCACATCTCCCTCTCCCAGTACATTAGCTTCTTTGCATCAAATTTAGTTCATAAAAACTACGATTGCCGAAAAATTTTGTTATCGTCCTGTCGTTTCAGAACATTTTCGAGATTTTTTTGCAACTGAATTCAACACGATTTTATTGTGTGTGAAAAGAATCTGGCTCCTCAGTGTTTAGAAGAGGGAACATGCGCGCTGGTGACCTACTCGTTTTTGATGTGAACCAGTGTTTAAGGAAGAAGAAGAAGAGGGTGTCGTACAGTGGTTACAATCTTTCCGAAATGGTGACGTTCTGCCCCTGTCCTAGTCATGTAATCTGTTGTGGGCACCGGGTTTGTTTCAAACTTTGACCGGAATCACGATGGATCTGTGGGCCCCCTTGTTGTTGTTCGTCCTTCGATTTCGAAGATGACCATGACATCAATCTCAGATGGAAGATTGCTGAGTGTGGGTCCGCAGGTGGCTGGTGAGGCCGATCTGGGCCCGGAAGGAACGCCCAGATGTGGGACACATGTGGGTGGGTGCTACAGTGGAGATGGAGGTAGCTCTGGCCTTGCGTGCGGCTCGCTTTCTCTCAGCTTCTGCTGTGCGTCTCTTCTCTGATGTATGCACCCTTTGTGATGCTGCTTCGCCAGGCTGGGCAGTCCAGGGCAAGCGACTCCCGGGTGTTCAGGCTGATGTTCAGGCCTTTGCGGGACACTTTGAGACAGACCTTGAAATGTTTCTTCTGCCCCCCAACTTTGCGCTTGCCCTGACTCAGTTCTCCGTACAGTAGTTGTTTCGGCAGTCGACTATCTGGCATTCTGACGATATGTCCAGCCTGTCTAGCTCGGGATTTCTGAAGGAGAGTGTAGATGCTGGGGATGCTGGCCCTTTCCAAGACCTCAGTGTCTGGGACTTTGTCCTGCCACTTGATGTGTAGGAGTCTGCGGAGACAGCTGAGGTGAAAATGGTTAAGCTGTTTGGCATGTCTGCTGTAGACCGTCCAGGTCTCACTGGCATAGAGGAGAGTGGATATTACCACTGCATGGTAGACCTTCAGCTTGGTGGTAAGGCTTAGTCCTCTCCGCTCCCATTGCGTCAATGTTCGCAGCTCGTTTCAAACTTTGACCGGAATCACGATGGACGTCTATGGGCACCCTACGCTAACAACAGCACCATATTCGAACGATAGTCTCAAGTAGAGCATTTGGCATCTATTTTCAGCACTTTTGTTGATTAATAATAAACATGTATATATAATCAGCATGTGAGTACAGAATTCACAGCAAAAAAGGCTATTATAGAAAGGAAAATTCGAAAAACTGAAGTAAAGAAACACAGTAATTAATGCACCCTCCCCCACCTGATGAATGACTACATACCATCCAGGTCAGGGCCTCTTTCCGCACTTTCCTTTGTCACTATGACAGAAAGCGAGAGAGAGAGAGAGAGCACATGTGCCAGTAAGTACAATAAACAGCATCTTCCTCTGCATGAGAATTTTGCTGAATGCATGCGATAGCTGGAATTGGCTCTGTGATGGAAAACACGTGCATGAGGCTGTGGGAAAGAAGTAGGCTACATCTGCAAGGGAGTGTGTCTGGCTGTAACGTACGATCAGCTGTTAGCGTAAAGGGCCCTCAAATGTCTATCTGTAGTAGTAGGCTACATCCGCAAGGGAGTGTGTCTTGCTGTAACGTACGGTCAGCTGTTAGCGTAAAGGGCCCTCAAATGTCTATCTGTCAGATCAGATCGAATCCATGGGCACTTGAGATTCTGTAGTAAAAGGCTGTTACTGTGTGCACTTGTGTACGATGTAGGCCTTCACCTTATGTTAGATCTGCTAAACCAAGAGCCTGATGAGGCCACCACTAGACCTTAATAACAGTATGAGAGAACATGTAGGGCTATCAGAAATCACTTATCCAGAGTCAAGTGGATCTGGAAGTTCACTTTGCTGCTGCTCTGTCACAATGCTTGATACATTGTAAAATAAAATGGATGTCCTTTCCACATTGAACATGGGGACAGGGGAAGAGGGGGAATTGCGCAGAGGATTGTATAAAAGACCAGTGATCAAGTTAACTGGTAACTGTCGGTAGGATACAATTTGTGTGCGTGCGCGCGCGTGCGTGCGTGCGTGTGTGTGTGCGTGCTGTGTGTGTGAGTGTGTGTGTGTGTGCGCACACGCGCACATGTGCATGTGTGTGTGTGTGTGTGTGTGTGTGTGTGCATGCGTGCGCATGCGTGTGTGTGGTGTGTTTAAATCGTATGTATCGAGGGATGCCTGGTCTTAAATATCATATTTATTATTTCAATCTTATTAAACTGAATATATTTAGATAGAGTATGTTGCTTGCTTTTAATGTGATGATGATGCTCACTTTTAAAATTTTAGGTTCCATGTTTTAAAGGGAGTGGATGTGTACTGTAGCTGCGCACGCACATGTATTTGTACGTGTGTGTGTGTGTGTGTGTATGAGATGTGGGGGGGGGGGGGGGGGGGGGGGAGGTTTGTGCTTGCATGAAGATATTTTACTGATGGGATTGATTTACTATGGATTCTTACACAGGCATTTTACGCCTTTTGTGTGTGGTGGTGTGTGTGTGTGTGTGTGTGTGTGTGTGTGTGTGTGGCTGTCCTGGTATATGGCTGCTGTGCTGTCGAAAATGAATTTTCCATCTCTTGGACAAATAAAATTGTTATCCTGTTATCCTGGATACTGCTTGCAGAAAATACAGTCCCGAAATTTATTTGAGCTGCCAGTCACAGGGACCAGGTTTATGAATTTAGGACCAGCAGCTTTAAAAAAAAAAAGGGATATTGTGTCAGAATGACAAAACTTAAGCAGTGATTATTTAAATAGCATGTACATCATGGTCAAAACAAATGTCAAATCCAGTGGTTTGTGTGTTATCACAGTTTTTAATCATTAACTAAATAACATCACTAGTTTAAGCCTGTGTCATACTGTTTTGGTTCCAAGTCTGGCCTAACGACACCTACCTTCATTCTCGAAGAAGACAGCACTGCAAGTTAGTTGTAAGTGAATTTTTCATGGCCTGAGATCAGACGCTGCTACCACTGGGAAAAACTCACCCCAAACTATACTTTTCTTTTCATCAGATGATTGAAACCTCTGAAAGTTTGGATAATATACAATGTTGGAGTCATTTTGGGCCTGGTTCAGTGTCTTGTTGAGTTAATCTACTATGAAGTGCCCATGATCCATATATTGATCATTCTGGCACCTACCTGAAAAAATGCTCAGTCATAAGTTATGTTGTCACAGGTTTTCATTTCTCTTGAACCAGTTCTAATACTGGTTGTTGAGTAATAGGGCAGGGTTGTCAGTGTTGCGACCAGTTTGCAAACTTCCTAGCAGTGGCACTGTCATTAGAACTTGTAGAAGATGCCAAACAGCCAAAGAATTGAAGTACTCCATGTGTTTGCTAACTGTGTTTGTTCTTTGTGTCACTCTGATGTTGTTCGTGAGAGTGGAAGAAACCAGTTTAGCATCACAGATTTCTTGTTGTCCTTTCTTGCCCTTTACAGTGTGTGTGTTTGTTTTGTGTGTGTGTGTGGTGTGTGTGTGTGTGTGTAGTGGTGTGTGTGTGGGTGTGTGTGTGTGTGTGTGTGTGTGTGTGTGTGGTGTGTTCATGTCCACTACATCTTCAGTTGTAGAAGTACACCTTCACATATGTGTGTAGAAAGGATGAGGACAAGATGAGAGGTGAGAGGGATGTGTGTAGGAGGGATGAGCTGTAAGTGCATTAACTTGATTCTGATCAAACAAGTGATGGCTGTTGAAGTCTGAAATTTGTTGTGAGTAGAAATGAACAACATTTGCTTGCCTGATTGAGATGGTGAGAAAAATATATTGGTAATGTTTGAAACTTAATTTTCTTGTGAACATCTGATATCAACACATTTTTCATCCAAGTACTGACACAAGAAGTGAGCCCACTGACTAAAAGTTTGCATTTGCCTTTAAAGATCCACTCTGGTGCATGTTTGCTTTGAACATAGGGGATGGTGTTGCCCATGGAGAAGTAAGGAAAGGAAACTGAGGTGGGATAGGATGCCAGTTGCCCTGGCAGAGGGAGGGGGGGGGTCCCAAAGCTTACATTGTGCTGCGGTTCTAAATATAACCAGCTAGAGTTGGTGTCTATGTCCACAATTTCTTCATGGTGTCTTCATGGTCTGACTTAATTGGGTGTGTCACGGTCAAAATTCAACACAACCAAAGTGTGGTCCGTCGCCGGCCACTTCAACTGGACATAAGTCCAAACGCAGACATCTTGGCGCCACGAAGACGGCTCCATGCGTCTCATCTGGCCAATTTAAGCACAGCAAGGAGACAGCAGACAGTCTGAGTGGCTGGACCGACAGGTCTCGGTAGGTTTGATCAGACGTCGTGGCGCCTGCCCAGACTCATCTGGCCAATTTAGAGTGACCAGTGTCCACGAGCTAAGCCACACGGCGCCAGTTAAGTAGGAAAGGGGGGAAGGTAGTGCGTGGTGGGGGTGAAATCTAGCTAATCAATTAAATGACCAATTGACCACCACAGAGAGTAAGGCGTGTAGGCATGACTGGCATAATTTGAACATCCAATGGAATTAGAGGGAGATAACTTCGAGTATCAGGGGTAAAAATACTGACCAATGGTACTCGCCCTTTTTGGACAGATCGGAACGGCATAAGAAGGATGTGAGAGTGAGAGAACGGGGAAACGAGGGGGAGAACGAACAGAGAGACAGAGAGAGAGAGGTCTGAGTGTAATCTCTGAGGAGAGAAAAGCAGAGAGATGAGGGGAGGAGAGAAGAGAACCAAGTTGAGAGATTAGCATGAGATAGTCTGCAGAGGAAGGACTGAGGAGAGATGTGGAGAGAGAGAGAGAGTTGCCTAACTAATGAAGAAGAAAAGAAAGAAAAGAAAAAAAAGAAAAGAAAAGCAACCATGTCCATTTGATAAGAGCAGACTAGAAGAGAGAGAGAGAGAGAGTGCAATGCGTTAATGCAGGAAGAAAAAAAAGGAGAGCAAGTCGATGTTGATAGTCACTGTTCTATCCTCACTGGGGTTCGACCTCATCTTGGCCAGCGCCACTTTCATCAGCAGTCCAGCCTGACCGGTGCCAGCAGTCCAGCTTGACCGGTGCAAGTAGACCAACACCAGTGCCAGCAGTTGTGCCGTGTTGTGAAAGTGACAGTGAAAAGAAAAAAAAAAAAAAAGAAAAAGAGACAGTGATTCGAGAATATTTTAAGATCACCTGGCCAGGTAAAGTAGAAATCTGTTTTTACCCGGGTTAGTTAATGATGTTTTAGATAAATGATTTTGTGAAGTTCAGGAAGAGAGAATGTTTTATTTTGGTTGATTCCATATGCATTGATGTTTCGTTCTATGAACATGTGTAGTAAAGTTATAGACTTTACTAGTGGTTTTGATGTGACGAATGCAATGATATATGAATGAGATCGTAAGCAAGCTGTGAGTGTGTTTGGGGTGTGCGCTAGTCCTTCCTCCATCGACATCACCCGAGGTTGACAATTTATTGGCGAGCCTGCCAGGATATTCTGGGCCCATTTATTATAATTGTTCAACTTCTCAGAGAGGAAGCTGGGTGGGATTCAAGTATTGTAATCCTAAGACAAGGGGTTGTCTTACTGTATGTTCCCAAGATAGTTAAATACTAGGCTTGGCATTGCTTCCAAGATAGTTAATACTAGGCTTGGCATTTCAGCCCCAGAGTACTCATTTCGCACAGATTGCCTATAATTCGCTCTCATAGTTGGGTCAGCGCTGGGGCATCTTATAAAACTAATTACGTTGTCCCAAGCTAATATTATCATTCATAGGATTGTGCTATTACGTCACTCGTGTCCGGTAACCACCAGTTTGGCTGTCGTAGTTATAAAATCTTGTTCAAAAAAAAAAAAAAAAAAAAAAAAAGAAATAATGCGGGGAAGAAAAGAACACCCCTATTGAACAACTTGTGAGCGTCGCTCGTGATCTAGGTTACTCAGGAGATGAGTTGCGTGCATTCGTTGAAAACCACAAAAGATGGAAAGAGATGAACGCGCGGAGAGACGACGCGTCGCAGTAGAAATAGCAGAGCAGGAAAGGACTAAAGCTAGCGCAGAGCAGGAAACAGAAAGAATTAAGGATTCAGGCTAATCAGGCTAGCGAAGCGCTAAGGATTCAATTAGAGTTAGAAAAGGTGAGAATACAAAGGGAGACCACGAGGATGGGTAGTTCAGTCTCCAGTGGACCTGTGCGCAGCTATGCCCCCGACCCAAGTTGCCAAAATTCTCGGAAGGAACCGATTCGATTGATGCATACATCAGTCGTTTCGAAACGTTTGCAACCAGTCAGGGTTGGCCTCCAGAAGAGTGGGCAGTCATTTTGTCGGCGTTACTGACGGGTAAGGCATTACAAATTTTCACTGCGTTACCAGCAGAACAACAGTCTGATTTCGGCGCTGTGAAGGGAAACGTGATGAAAGGGTTTGACCTCACAGAGGAGGGGTTCAGGAAGAAATTTCGTTCAGCTAAATTACAAGCAGGTGAGACGTACACTCAGTTTGGTGCACGTTTGGATCACTATTTTGAAAAGTGGTTAGAGTTGAGCGGTACGAAGAAGGAGTTTGCTGAATTGAAAGAGCTAGTTATGAAAGAACAGATTTTGTCAGGTTGCGGCCCTGAGTTAACCATACATTTGAAAGAGAGACAGCCAGAGACAGCAGGGGAGTTGTTGAAGTTCGCAGAGGTGTATAGAGAGGCACGTTTGGGCACTAAGGTGCAGGAGAAACAGGTGCTAGGCACAGGTGAGAAGAGTGCAAGGAGATAGGGGAGTTTTCTGCAAAGTCTGCAAACCCAGTGTGGGGCAGAAGGAAGGGCAAAGGACATTAGGGGTTTCATTTGTCACAAAAAGGGACATGTGGCGAGGGATTGTCGCATGAGGTTCCAGAAGGCAGCAGCCTTGCAAGAAGTGGATAAGGGTCGTCAAGGGAAACGACCTGCAGTGGAACCAAAGGGGATTCAGTCTGAAGAGGGTGGAGTGCAGCTTATGGCTAGCACTGACAGCAGTCAGTGTCGGGATGGAGGGCACTAGGCTGAGTGGTTCGTACCGTGAAGAAGGTGGATTGGCCACAGAGGGTGAAGTGTTACGAGACATGGTGTTCAGCGGTGTAGTCAAACACGCTGGCGATAAAGGGGATTGACAGGCAAATCCAGCCCTGTATCTAACGAGGCACGTGAGGATTTCCAGTTGCTAAGATAAAAGTACGTACCCCTTACTTCTCAGGGCGAGTTGTCTGCTTTGGTGATGGAGAAACCCCTTCATGATTTGTCATTGGAAATATTCCAGGGGCAAAGGATCCAGGGGATCCTGAGTTGGTTGACTGCTACAGGGGCAGCAGTTCAAACACGGAGCAAGAAGGAGGGAAAGGTTGATAAACCTTAGTCGTTCCCGGCAAGGAAGTCGGGGCATAGATGTGTCGCCTGATGAGTTTAGGGCAGCGCGGGGAACAAGCCCCTTTCGCTCGTGAAGTCTTGGGATTTGGCAAAGAGGTGGAGAGAAAAGGGGGTTTAAAGGGGAGGTGAGACAAAATTTCTTGTGAAAGGGGGGGCTGTTGTACGGTGTTCACCAAGGGGAAGACAGGTAAGGTGACCACTCAGTTAGAGGTACCAGCAGGTTATCGCGACACTGTCATGCAGTGGGTCACGAGTCGCTCATGGCGGGTCATCTCGGCACCAGAAAAAACAGCTGACCGAATCTTTGATGACTTTCATTGGCCAGGAGCAATGGCAGACATCAAGGTTTCTGCATGTAAATGTGACGTGTGTCAAAGGTCAGCCACAAGAGGGGTGAAGAGGAAGGCGCCTCTTTAAACATCCCCTTTAATTGACACACCGTTCAGGAGAGTGGCTGTTGATCTGATTGGCCCAATCTCCCCCTGTTCCAAAGGCGGGCACGGTATGAGACATGTAAGGTTGCAAAGGAAAGTTTGCAGAAGGCTAGGGTCGTTCAGAAGAAGCAGTATGACAGGAAGGTGAGGAAGAAATCCCTCAAGGCGGGAGATCAAGTCCTGGTACTGCTTCCCCGGGTCACAACAACTGCTGATGCATTGGAAAGGACCATTCACCATCACTGAAAAGGTGGGTCGAGATTACCGAATTGATGTGAATGGGAAACCAAAACTTTTCCATGCGAATTTTCTCCGCAAATATATTCAGCGTGAGACTCAGCACATAGGCGCAGCAGCAATAAATTGATGAGGTGAAAGAGACCCAGCAGAAGAAGGGAGATTTTGTTGCCTAAGTTTCCAAAAGAGTCATACAGGGAGGGTGCACTGTATTAAGGGCTAGACAGTAGGAGTTCCTAGGTTTTGTTGTCGGAGGCGACACAAAGCACCGGAAAGAGGAAAGGTGGAGAAGATGATAAAATTCAGAGAGACCAAAGACCAAAACAGAAGTCAGGAGTCTGCTAGGTTTTATTGGGTTCTATAGGGAGTTGTTCCAAATTTCGCAGCAATCACGAGTCCTCTCAGTGATTTGGTCAAGGCAGGGAAACCGGCAGTGGTCGAGTGGTCAGACGCTGCAGAGCAAGCACTGCAGACGGTGCTGGAAAGACTAGGTTCCCGTCCCATCCTGAAGCTACCAGATATGTCCAAACCATTTTTGTTGCGGACAGATGCATCAGGCGGTGGGATAGTTGCAGTATTGTTGCAGGAGCATGAAGGGGTCGATTTCCCTGTGAGGTATGCAAGCGGGAAGTTGACAAAGTGTGAAGAAGGGTACGCAACGGTGGAAAAGGGAAAGTGTTTAGCTGTTGTGTGGGGCCGTGCAGAAGTTCCACAAATACTTGTAGGGGAAAGGAGTTCGTGATAGAGACTGATCACCAAAACCACTCAAATTCCTGCAGGAGGCGCAGTTGAAAAACAGCAGAGTGCTGCGTTGGGCAATGGCTTGCACCCTACAGGTATCGAGTGCAGAAACTTTCCAGGTCGCAGAATGTCGGAGCTGACTATTTAAGTCGCTTTAGTCTAGCAAGCTGCAACTCAGAGGAAGTCAGTCGTATCCGGGGTGCTTTGTTGATAATATGTGTTGATTACAGTTATGTTGATTGGATAGGGGTTTCATCCCCATTGGCTATGGTTCATATTTTGTGTGAGATTTGTTCATGTAAATGTAGTTATGCGGGAGCATACAGCGCTTGTGTAATGAGGCTTTATTTGCAATAAGTGAGGATGGAGATTCCTCAGTGAAGGTCATGGATCGTGATCATATTATATTGTGCTTTTCATAAAAATTGTGAAGAGAAGATATGGCAAATCCGCAGGTGGGGGAAATTGCATAGGTGCGCACAGAGGTCGTTATAAAATGAATTGAAATAACGCAAGAGCGCACGCCCAATGATAACTCATGGAGTGGTATTCACTAATGATATATTTTAAATTTATAAACCTTTGGTTGTAAGTATTTTTCAAACTTTGCCGTGTAGCTGTGGTTCAGCAAAATTCGGTTGTTGTCTTTTTTGTACCGTTGTTTTGAGACAATGCGGTGCATAGTTTTTTGCAAGGGGAAATTGTCACGGCCCAAAATTCAACACAACCAAAGTGTGGTCCGTCGCCGGCCACTTCAACTGGACAAAGTCCAAACGCAGACATCTTGCGCCACGAAGACGGCTCCATGCGTCTCATCTGGCCAATTTTAAGCACAGCAAAGGAGACAGCAGACAGTCTGAGTGGCTGGACCGACAGGTCTCGGTGGTTTGATCAGACGTCGTGGGGCCTTGCCCCGACTCATCTGGCCAATTAGAGTGACCAGTGTCCACGAGCTAAGCCACACGGCGCCAGTTAAGTAGGAAAGGGGGGAAGGTAGTGCGTGGTGGGGGTGAAATTAGCTAATCAATTAAATGACCAATTGACCACCACAGAGAGTAAGGCGTGTAGGCATGACTGGCATAATTTTAACATCCAATGGAATTAGAGGGAGATAACTTCGGTATCAGGGGTAAAAATACTGGACCAATGGTACTCGCCCTTTTGGACAGATCGGAACGCATAAGAAGGGTGTGAGAGTGAGAGAACGGGGAACGAGGGGGGAGAACGAACAGAGAGACAGAGAGAGAGAGGGTCTGAGTGTAATCTCTGAGGAGGGGAAAAGCAGAGAGATGAGGGGAGGAGAGAAGAGAAACCCAAATTGAGAGATTAGCATGAGATAGTCTGCAGAGGAAGGACTGAGGAGAGATGTGGGAGAAAAGAGAGAGAGTTGCTAACTAATGAAGAAGAAAAGAAAGAAAAGAAAAAAAGAAAAGAAAAGCAACCATGTCCATTTGATAAGAGCAGACTAGAAGAAGAGAGAGAGAGGTGCAATGCGTTAATGCAGGAAGAAAGAAAGGAGAGCAGATCGATGTTGATAGTCACTGTTCTATCCTCACTGGGGGTTCGACCCAAAACTTTGGGCCCGCGCCACTTTCATCAGCAGTCCAGCCCTGACCGGTGCCAGCAGTCCAGCTTGACCGGTGCAAGTAGACCAACACCCGTGCCAGCGTTGTGCCGGTTGTGAAAGTGACAGTGAAAAGAAAAAAAAAGAAAAGAAAAAGAGACAGTGATTCGTGAATAGTTAAGATCACCTGGCCAGGTAAAGTAGAAATCTGTTTATACCCCGGGTTAGTTAATGATGTTTTAGATAAATGATTTTGTGAAGTTCAGGAAAGAGAGAATGTTTTATTTGGTTGATTCCATATGCATTGATGTTTCGTTCTATGAACATGTGTAGTAAAGTTATAGACTTTACTAGTGGTTTGATGTGACGAATGCATGATATATGAATGAGATGTAAGCAAGCTGTGAGTGTGTTTGGGCTGTGCGCTAGTCCTTCCTCCATCGACATCACCCGAGGTTGACAGGTGTTTTATGGTAACTATCTTGCTGACGACTTGTCCCCGATTCAGATCAGGTGACCAAGATCATGACTGGCCTGTGTCCATTTCAGATCAGGTGACCAACATCATGAAAGACTGACCTGTGTCCATTTCAGATCATGTGACCAACATCATGACTGACCTGTGGTCCTTTTCAGATCAGGCGACCAAAATTATGATGACTGACCTGTGTCCATTTTAGGGCAGTTGACCAACATTATGATGACTGACCTGTGTCCATTTTAGGTCAGTTGACCAACATTGTCATGACTGACCCGTGTCCATTTTAGGTCAGTTGACCAACATTATGATGACTGCCTGTGTCCATTTTAGGTCA
This sequence comes from Conus ventricosus, assembly GCA_018398815.1. Taxonomy (NCBI): domain Eukaryota; kingdom Metazoa; phylum Mollusca; class Gastropoda; order Neogastropoda; family Conidae; genus Conus; species Conus ventricosus. The sequence continues at coordinate 83,156,190 of CM031613.1, read as the reverse complement.
GTTGACCAACATTGTCATGACTGACCTGTGTCCATTTTAGGTCAGTTGACCAACATCATGATGACTGACCTGTGGGCCATTTCAGATCAGGTGACCAACATCATCAGTCTGGCCTGTGTCCATTTAGGGCAAGTGGTCATCACAGTGAGTCATGGAGGTGTTGCGACCCCAGCTGGTTTCAGATTGGAAACCCTTGGTACAGGAAGACCCCCTGGCCCCCCAGGGAAGGCTTTAAACCCTGAGGATGAGATAGAGCCAGCAAGGCAACCTTCCCCGCACATGAAGCTGAGGGTTTTTTATATTAATCAATATAGATTTACCGATTTTTAGTTTCATTTCAAACCTACTGTTTTTAGAGCGCAGTTGCTGTCAGGATAGCCGATACTTTTGCCTATTTGGGCACCACAAAAGGTTACATTTTCTGTTTAAAAATGTGGGGCTGGGGGGATAGCTGATACTTTGCCTAGGGAACCACAGAAGGTTACATTTCTGTTAAAGATGTGGGCTGAGGGCAGCGATACTTTGCCTATGTAACCACAGAAGGTTACATTTCTGTTAAAGATGTGGGGCTGGGGGCATAGGAGTGGCAGGGGGAAACCAGAGGGACATGCATGTGCACATATAAATTTATGCATACATGTATGCATGCACACACGCATTATCCACACATCACACACACACACACACACACACACACACACACACACACACACACACACACACACACACACACACACACACACCACACACACACGCACACACACACACACACACCACACACACACACACACAACACACATATGAAAAATGAATGTGCACCCATGTGTAAGGCCCCAAAAGGTGCGCACACACTTATTCTTCAACCCTCAATAAAGATATTTTTAGCTTGAAGCGTGCGCACAAAACACACACCACACACACAGAGGCATACCTGCACACACACACGCACGCAAACACACACACACATACACACAACACACTCTCTTTTCTCTCTCTCTCTCTCTCTCTCTTCTCTCTTCTCTCTCTTTTCTCTCTCTCTCTCTCCCTCTCTCACTCACTCGCAACACAGACTTCATTCTTTTTTCCTCTTTTTTTGTTTGTTTCAGATTTTTACATGCTAGGAGACTGTTACAGTGATGAAGTATGGGGATGCTGACTTGGATATCGAGGAATTTATGGAGGGTTCCGTGTCCGGTGAATTACCCAGCACCTTCTTCAAGTACATCATCGGCAAGAGAGGAGAGACAAAGAGACGATGGAGACAGAAACACGTACACAGATCAGGATTCCCAAAGCAGGCCAAGAGGGAGAAATTGGTATGCCTTCCCTCTTCCTTCCCATCCCCCCTCTGGTCTTCTGTTGCCTTCTGTCCCCTTGCCCTTGGGTTTGTTTGCCTCCCTTTGCAATGTTCTGGCCTTACCATGACTTGTCTTCTTCCCCTTTCTCTTGTCTTTGCTTGTCTTCTTTTGCCTCTTCCCTTGCCCTCCTTTCTTTTTCCTCTTTTTGCTCTCTCTTCACTTTCTTTTTCTTGCCTAATCTCCAATTGCCTTCGTCTTTTTTTGCCTCTTTCCCTTGCCCTCCTTTCTTCTGTCTCTTTTTTCTCTCTTTTCCCTTATTTCCTTGCCTAATCTTCAGTTGCCTTGTCTGTTTTTGCGCCCCCCCCCCCCCCACCCACCCCCAACCCCCCTTCTCTTTCTTTACCATTTGGGTGTTTTTTCTTTGCTAGCATCTTGTTTTATCTTTCCTTTGTCCTGTCTTCTTTAATTCCATTTCCTTGTCTGTTCTTTTCCTTCTCTTTCTTTATGCTCCCTTGTGTTATCTTATTTGATCCTTATTTTTCCAGAGCAGGAGTACAGTGTGTGTGTGTGTGTGCGCGCGTTTGTGTGTGTGTGTGTGTGTGTGTGTGTGTGTGTGTGTGTGTGTGTGTGTGTGTGTGTGTGCGTGTGCTTTTTGCTCGTCTGCTTGTTCATTTGCCATAGCTTATGCAGAACAAAGTAGCACTATTTTTTTTTCTCAAAGCCTGACTTAGGTGTCTGCTGTATTCAAGGCATCCTACTACATGGTTAAAATCAGTGTGTTGTTCCCCAGTCCCTGCTGATTCAAGGCATCCTACATACAGGATAAAATCATGTGAGTTGATCCCCAGTCCCTGCTGTATTCAAATCATCCTACATATATGGTTAAAATCAATGTGTTGTTCCCCGTCCATGCTGTATTCAAATCATCCTACATACATGGTTAAAATCAGTGTGTTGATCCCAGTCCCTGCTGTATTCAAATCATCCTACATACATGGTTAAAATCAGTGTGTTGTTCCCCAGTCCCTGCTGTATTCAAGGCATCCTACATACATGGATAAAATCAGTGTGTTGATCCCCAGTCCCTGCTGTATTCAAATCATCCTACATGGTTAAAATCAGTGTGTTGTTCCCCGGACCATGCTGTATTCAAATCATCCTACAAACAGGTTAAAATCAGTGTATTGATCCCCAGTCCCTGCTGTATTCAAATCATCCTACATACATGGTTAAAAATCAGTGTGTTGTTCCCGGTCCATGCTGTATCAAGGCATCCTACATACATGGTTAAAATCAGTGTGTTGATCCCCGGTCCATGCTGTATTAAAATCATCCTACATACATGGATAAAATCAGTGTGTTGTTCCCCGGTCCATGCTGTTTTCAAATCATCCTACATACATGGTTAAAATCAGTGTGTTGTTCCCCGGTCCATGCTGTATTCAAATCATCCTACATACATGGATAAAATCAGTGTGTTGTTCGCCAGTACCTGTTGTATTCAAAGCATCATATGTACATGGTTAAAATCAGTGTGTTGTTCCCCAGTGCTGGCCAGCTTGTGGCTTTGTACATGATCTGCATTGTCACCTTTACTGTCCATGTCAACCCACAGCCAGCATTCATCATTCAATACATCAATTGTCCATGGTAACCTACATACAGCATTCATCATTCAATACACACATCAGTTGTCATGTTAACCCACATTCATCATTCAATACACAACATCAATTGTCCATGTCAACCCACATACAGCATTCATCATTCAGTACACACATCAGTTGCCTATGTTAACCCACATACAGCATTCATCATTCAATACACACATCACCTATCCATGTCAACCCACATACAGCATTCATCATTCAATACACACATCAGTTGTCCATGTCAAACCACATGCAGCATTCATCATTCAATACACACATCAGTTGTCCATGTTAACCCACAATACAATATTCATCATTCAATACACACATCAGCTGTCCATGTCAACCCACATACAGCATTCACATTCAATACACACATCAGTTGTCCATGTTAACCCACATACAGTATTCATCATTCAATACACACAACAGCTGTCCATGTCAACCCACATACTGCATTCATCATTCAGTACACACATCAGTTGTTCATTTTAACCCACATACAGCATTTGTCATTCAATACATACATCAGTTGTCCATGTCAACCCACATACAGCATTCATCTTTCAAGGCATACATCAGTTGTTCGTGTCATCCCACATACAGCATTCATCATTCAATACACACATCTCATGGTCCATGTCAACTGACATACAGCATTCATCATTCAATACACACATAATCTGTCCATGTCAACCCACATACAGCGTTCATCATTCAATGCACACTTTATCTGTCCATGTCAACCCACATACAGCATTCATCATTCAGTGCACACGTCATCTGTCCATGTCATCCTGCGTACAGCATTCATCATTCACTACACACTTCATCGTCCATGTCAACTCACATACACCATTCATCATTCAGTATACTCATCAGTTTCCATGTCAACCAGCTAAAGCACTGGTCATCTTGTTATATCAAAATGTTCATCAGTGTCAACCCAGAGAAAGCACCATTTTTCCTAATCAAGTTAATGCGTCAATTTATTGTCCATATCAGCCAGGTAAAGCATCGGTCACCTTTTACACATCTGTTGTCCATGTGAACGGAGCTGAAGTATTGGTCATCTTGAATACCCAGTGTATTGTCCATGTGAAATCAGGTAAAGCATTCATCATTCTGTAGACACATCAGTGCATTGTTCATCAGCTCCATGTCTGTCAGGTAAAGCAAATCTATTACTAGGCACTTGAATCCACTATCCTTGACAGAACTTGTATGAGGGGAACATTTGTAGCTTTAAGATCAATGTTTTATGGGTGGACAAACAAGAGCCATGGGTCATGTTATTGACAAATAACAGATAGGATAGGGAGATAGAGGTAGTGTGCAGACAGATAGAAAGATAAGTAGCATGAGTGCTATTGTCACGAGTTTGTCACGAGCCTACGACGTTGACCCAACTGGGGTGGCGGAATTATTCATTTGTTTATTATCGTTGTTGTTGTCACGTGTCCGTCCCTTAGTATGGCTTGTGGTGCGGTTGCACCTTGGTGTGGTTCAGCTCACGTTCGGTTTGCTTTCTCTCTCTCTCTCTCTCTAATTCCACTGCCTGTGCTATTCATCCTGCAGGTTCACGGGTGGGCTGGTACCTTTCTCTCGAACTTGCTGTCTATCGGCCTCTCGCCTGTCTTTTTACCTGTCGCACTTGCTTCATTTCTTTTAGTTTGAAGTATGCTCACTCTGTGACGTAGCGTAGCATGTTGGCCGCCATCGCTGAGGGAGGTTAGCTCTTCACTCGAGCGGAAGATGTCTCTGGGAGCGCCTGCTCCGGTCTTGGTTCTTCACCGTATCGTCGAAGGTACAGTCGGTATCTTCAATTCTTACAGTCGGCCTGTAGGAGAGGGACATCACTTCTTCTTTTTCCGCATCTGCGCCTCTGTCCTCTCGACTGGACAGAGGGCAGAGAGAGTCGTTTGACCCGCCTCTTCGGGGTCACCCACGGGTAGCTGTAAGCATCAGTTTCGTGGTTTGTTTGTTTTGGTTTGTTGTTGTTAGCCGCTAATTCTTCTCTATTGCGCAATTTGTTTTTGGTTTTCAAAATTATAAAAGAAATATTGTTTGAGACCACTTTTTTCTGGTTAATTCAATCTTTAACCTGGCCAGTCAAAATTATATCGTAAAATTCTTTCTCCTATTTATGCATCTGGTGATGCGGTAGTCGGTGGGGATGGGAGAAGAACCTGTGATTCAGGTTGGTACTTGCTTGGTCTCGCTCGTCCGCCCCTGTCACATTCGCCGGACTCTTATCATTCGGCCACCGTCTGTTTGTGTGTGCAAGGAGAAGAGTTTTATGTTCGCGAGCGTGCGTACGCATGATTTGTCGTTCGGATCGTGGTTGGAGATTTGTGTTATTTTGAAATGTGGCTATAAAATGTGACAATTATGCCATTGAATTATTATTGCAAATGTGGTGGCAGTTATAAAGCGATGGTCGCTGTGTTGGTTTATTTCCTAAGAAAGGAAATTGTTAAACGTGAGTGAGAGAAGGGTGAAGATAATTCATATTTGTTTTATAGCCTGTTGATTTAGTGCAGTCTTTTACCTGCTTCGTGTGAGAAGACTTTAACGAACATTCCTGATTTGATTGGTTTACTGTGTTATGCTCAGGTCTGTGTTGAGCTGGTGTTTGGTGTATTTAGTAGACCTCCCCTCGCCCATCATGCGAGTGGCTGTTAGGATTTAACAGCATGGTCAGATTGTACTGACGGCGGGGTTCCAGTACCCTCCTTCCTTCCCTCCCTTCTTCTCTCCTCCAGGCTACGTTTTTTCCCCCTCCCGGGGGCTTCACCCGGAGCCTGGACTGGTTGGTGCCACGCGCTGGTGGGGCCACGCTCTGGTTGGGCCACGCTCTGGTTGGACCGCGGACTGGTTGGTGCCACGCGCTGGTTGGGCCACGCCTCTGGTTGGTACCGCGCGCTGGTTGGGATCACGCACTGGTCGGGACCACGTTCTGGTAGAAAAGCCCGTGGTTTTGACTGGCCGGCCCTGATCCCCGTCCAGGACCTCCAGTAACAACGCCACGTTCCCCCCCCCCCCCCCCCCCCCCCCCCCAGGACGCGCTCTTCACTGCCTGCTTGTGTGCGTCGAGGGTGTCGGCCTTGAACGACTCTTTTCAAGAACCGACCCGGTTTTGGAGCACCTAGTGCGACAGGGTGCTCCCAGTAGACTTTGGAGAGGCAGGGGTGTGGAGGCACTCCATGGTGTGGGAAGGGATGGATGCTGGGAATGTTTATTATAATTGTGTATATGTCATATGTGTTGAAATGCTGTGATTGTGATTGTGTACGTCGTATGGTGAAATGTTTATTTATAATTGTGCATGTTGTGTGTGTTGGAATGCTTGATTGTGATTGTGCATGTTGTGTGTGTTGGAATGCTTATTTATGACTGTATGTTGGTGTGAATAAATGGGGTGTTGTATCGTAATCTTTATTGTGTGGTCTCTTGCGGGGCGTGTGAGGTCAGTCACTCCCTTCACTCCCACCTAGACCGATCCTGTCAGGGCAGACCTCCAGTCGGTCGTGACAGCTATGTTTTAGCTGTCTATAAATAGTCAAAGTCAAAGTGCATTATTTGCAGATGACATAAAGTTTAGTGTGCCCTGTGTATTGACATGACTTTGCTGTTAACACTCACAGTACCCAAATGTGTGACATGAATTTGCCGATAACAGAATACCCTATGTGTGGACATGACTTTGTTGTTGACAGAATATCCAATGTGTGGACATGAACTTTGCCGTCAACAGAATATCCTATTGTGGACATTACTTTGTTGTTGACAGAATATCCTATGTGTGGACATGACTTTGTTTGTTGACAGAATACCGTATGTGTGACATGACTGTTTTGACAGTCAAGAGGTGCCTTATGTATTGACATGACTTTGCTGTTAACACTCACAGTACCCTGTGTGTGGACATGACTTTGTTTGTTGACAGAATACCCTGTGTGTGGACATGACCTTGTTGTTGACAGAATACCCTATGTGTGGACATGACTTTGTTGTTGACAAATACCCTGTGTGTGGACATGACTTTGTTGTTGACAGAAAATCCTATGTGTGGACATGACCTTGTTGTTGACAGAATACCCTGTGTGTGGACATGACCTTGTTGTTGACAGAATACCCTATGTGTGGACATGACTTTGTTGTTGACAGAAAACCCTATGTGTGGACATGACTTTGTTGTTGACAGAAAAACCCTATGTGTGGACATGACTTTGTTGTTGACAGAATACCCTGTGTGTGGACATGACTTTGTTGTTGACAGAATACCCTTTGTGTGGACATGACTTTGTTGTTGACAGAATACCCTATGTGTGGACATGACTTTGTTGTTGACAGAATACCCTATGTGTGGACATGACTTTGTTGTTGACAGAATACCCAATGTGTGGACATGACTTTGTTGTTGACAGAAAACCCTATGTGTGGACATGACTTTGTTTTGACTGAATACAATATGTGTGTGACTTTGACTGAATATCATAATGTGTGTGACTTTGACTGAATATCATATTGGGGACATTACTTTGTTGTTGACAGTCAAGAGGTGCCTTAGGGTATTGACATGACTTTGCTGTTAACAGTCAGCGTACCCTATGTGTGGACATGACTTTGTTGTTGACAATCAAGGTGTGCCCAATGTGTTTGACATGAATTTGTCATAAAGAATCAAGGTGTGCCATAAGTGTTCCAAAGTGTCTTAGTTGTAGTCCACAAACAAACAGGCCCATGGAGTCTGATTTCCCCACAGTACGCTTGTCCTCTCACACATCCTCTCTGTTCTGACCTCCCTGCACAGTGATCCAGGGTCATGACAGGAAAGGCGTCGTACTCCGCCAAGACCGCGGGTCGACGTGCTCGTAGACTCTGCTCGCCAGAAACAGCCCTTCACTCACTTTCCCGTCCATCCCCATCCAGAGTGAGGAGGTCGTGGAGAAGTTTGACGATTTCAAGTTTGCCGTCATGGAAGATGATGCCAGGGTAGGTGTGTGATTTGCTGTGTGTGTACATCATGTAAGTGTCGTTTGAAACATGAAATGTGGTCACTTCAGGTAATGACACAGACCTGCAGCCTCAGGAGGTCTGTAGCTGTAGAGTGTGTCAGTGGAACTGACAGTAATATGCTTGAACCACTCATGGGGCAGGTTGTCATGGTTGAAATCCCCCTGCATCCACAGAGCAATAAACAGGTACCTGATTGAATTCGGGAAGATTAATGCAGGAGAAGGAGAGCTATGGATTCCAGTGTCTTGATTGCCTGTTCCAGACAAAGTGCATCTGTAACAGTTCACTGTCCAACATTCATTATGCCATGGGGCTTGAACCACATTTTTAACAGTCTCCCGAAGAAGTCACCCTGTCCACAGTCAGACCAACAGTGCCACAGCTACAGTCTGTTAAAGAAGTCACCCTGTCCCCTTACAGCTACAGTCTGTTAAAGAAGTCACCCTGTCCATTACAGCTACAGTCTGTTAAAGAAGTCACCCTGTCCACAGTCAGACCAACAGTACCACAGCTACAGTCCCGTTAAAGAAGTCACCTGTCCACATCAGACCAACAGTGGCCACAGCTACAGTCTGTTTTAAAAAAGTCACCCTGTCCATTACAGCACAGTCTGTTAAAGAAGTCACCCTGTCCATTACAGCTACAGTCTGTTAAAGAAGTCACCCTGTCCACAGTCAGACCAACAGTGCCACAGCTACAGTCTGTAAAGAAGTCACCCTGTCCACAGTCACACCAACAGTGCCACAGCTACAGTCTGTTAAAGAAGTTACCCTGTCCATTACAGCTACAGTCTGTTAAAGAAGTACACCCTGTCCACAGTCAGACCAACAGCGCCACAGCTACAGTCTGTTAAAGAAGTCACCCTGTCCACAGTCAGACCAACAGCGCCACAGCTACAGTCTGTTAAAGAAGTCACCCTGTCCACAGTCAGACCAACAGCGCCACAGCTACAGTCTGTTAAAGAAGTCACCCTGTCCACAGTCAGACCAACAGCGCCACAGCTACAGTCTGTTAAAGAAGTCACCCTGTCCACAGTCAGACCAACAGCGCCACAGCTACAGTCTGTTAAAGAAGTCGCCCTGTCCACAGTCAGACCAACAGTGCCACAGCTACAGTCTGTTAAAGAAGTCACCCTGTCCACAGTCAGACCAACAGCGCCACAGCTACAGTCTGTTAAAGAAGTCACCCTGTCCACAGTCAGACCAACAGCGCCACAGCTACAGTCTGTTAAAGAAGTCACCCTGTCCACAGTCAGACCAACAGCGCCACAGCTACAGTCTGTTAAAGAAGTCACCCTGTCCACAGTCAGACCAACAGCGCCACAGCTACAGTCTGTTAAAGAAGTCACCCTGTCCACAGTCAGACCAACAGTGCCACAGCTATAGTCTGTGAACTTTTTCAGTATGGCAACTTGCTGGCAGCAGAGTTCTCACTGCTTTACCACACCTTACCAGCATTATTGCAGTAGATGGCAAGTCAGCCTGGACACGAGGTTTGTTTGGCCAAGTTTGAGCCAGAAGATGATGAACCCAAACAAATCTCTATAAAATGTGACAACTTAGCCATCATGTTCTGTAGCTGTCCCGTAAGGGGGAACAACAATTAGTTCTCTGAATGCAATATCCGGGTGTAACTACGGAATTCTCAGAGCTCTGAGAGGGACATCATGGTTTGTGTTGATAGTGTTATAGAGGACACCCCCTCCATATTCAGCTCAAAGAACCAGAACAACCATCCAGATCAAAGAACCACAGCTACAATCTGTTACAGAAGATACCCTCTCCACATTCAAATCAAAGTACCCTCTCCACATTCAGATCAAAGGACCCTCTCCACATTCAGATCAAAGAACCACAGCTACAATCTGTTACAGAAGATACCCTCTCCACATTCAAATCAAAGTACCCTCTCCACATTCAGATCAAAGTACCAGAGCTACAATCTGTTACAGAAGACACCATCCATCATCAGACTAAGGCCAGGGCCACAGTCCGTTCAATGAAGATATCCTGCCCACAATCGGACCAACAGTGCCAGAGCTATGGTCTATTGCTGAAGAAATTAAACCAGTATGAAAAATCGAAATCGAAAGCAACTCTAACAAAGTCTGTCAGCAATAGAAAAGCATTTCTTTGCTTAATTACAGTTCTTGAGGATACGAAGTCTCCTTTTTATTCAGTTTTAAAATTTTGGGGTTTTTTGGGTGCCATTTGTTCTTTTTTCTGCTTTTATGGCCACTTCTGCTGTCTTTGAGAAAGTCATATACCTTTTTCTCTGGTCACAAGAAAAGCATAGGCTTTTAACATCAGGGGTTTGGGATGGGATTTATTACTGATTTTTTCTTGTGTGAACAGAAATGATCTCAGGTGTGTTAAACTTTGATGGAGTCCCTTTTCTCTTTCACATGTAGTGGGATAATACTGATTACCATCCCTCAGAAAGATGGGACGTCCAGAGGTGTGGTTTGACTCTCACTTATCACCATGCTGTAACAAATTGAGATGAAAAACTCAAGAAAAGCACTGCTTCAAATGTTCATGACTTTTTTTTTTTTTCTTTTGCTGGCAGGATGAAGGTGTGGACGCCAGCATCTTCCAGAACCCCCAGAAGCTGCACCTGACTGTGGGCACTCTGGTGCTGCTGAGTGATGCCGAGATCCAGCGAGCCAAGGAGGCCCTGCTTCAGTGCAAGGAGGACCTGACAGAGTGAGGCCTTCGTGTTTCATGTCACGTGTAGTGCAAGGACCTGAAAGTGAGGCCTGTCTGCATCATGTCACTTGTAGTGCAAGGACCTGACAGTGAGGCCTGTCTGCATCATGTCACTTGTAGTGCAAGGACCTGACAGTGAGGCCTGTCTGCATCATGTCACTTGTAGTGCAAGGACCTGACAGAGTGAGACCTGTCTGCATCATGTCACTTGTAGTGCAAGGACCTGACAGTGTAAGACCTGTCTGCATCATGTCACTTGTAGTGAGAGGACCTGACAGTGAGGTCTGTCTGCATCCTCATGTCACTTGTAGTGCAAGGACCTGACAGTGAGACCTGTCTGCATCATGTCACTTGTAGTGAGAGGACCTGACAGTGAGACCTGTCTGCATCATGTCACTTGTAGTGAGAGGACCTGACAGTGAGGTCTGTCTGCATCCTCATGTCACTTGTAGTGCAAGGACCTGACAGTGTGAGACCTGTCTGCATCATGTCACTTGTAGTGCAAGGACCTGACAGAGTGAGGCCTGTCTGCATCATGTCACTTGTAGTGCAAGGACCTGACAGACTGAGGCCTGTCTGCATCATGTCACTTGTAGTGCAAGGACCTGACAGTGAGGCCTGTCTGCATCATGTCACTTGTAGTGCGAGGACCTGACAGTGTGAGGCCTGCCTGCATCATGTCACTTGTAGTGCAAGAACCTGACAGTGAGGTCTGTCTGCATCATGTCACTTGTAGTGCGAGGACCTGACAGTGTGAGGCCTGCCTGCATCATGTCACTTGTAGTGCAAGGACCTGACAGTGTGGGTCCTGTCTGCATCATGTCACTTGTAGTGAGAGGACCTGACAGTGAGGTCTGTCTGCATCATGTCACTTGTAGTGCAAGGACTTGACAGTGAGGCCTGTCTGCATCATGTCACTTGTAGTGCAAGGACCTGACAGTGAGGTCTGTCTGCATCATGTCACTTGTAGTGCAAGGACCTGACAGTGAGGTGTTTCTGCATCATGTCACTTGTAGTGCAAGGACCTGACAGTGAGACCTGTCTGCATCATGTCACTTGTAGTGCAAGGACCTGACAGAGTGAGACCTGTCTGCATCATGTCACTTGTAGTGCAAGGACCTGACAGTGAGACCTGTCTGCATCATGTCACTTGTAGTGCAAGGACCTGACCGAGTGAGACCTGTCTGCATCATGTCACTTTTAGTGCAAGGACCTGACAGTGAGACCTGTCTGCATCATGTCACTTGTAGTGCAAGGACCCGACAGTGAGACCTGTCTGCGTCATGTCACGTGTAGTGCAAGGACCTGACAGTGAGGCCTGTCTGCATCATGTCACTTGTAGTGCAAGGACCTGACAGTGAGACCTGTCTGCATCATGTCACTTGTAGTGCAAGGACCTGACAGTGAGACCTGTCTGCATCATGTCACTTGTAGTGCCAGGACCTGACAGAGTGAGACCTGTCTGCATCATGTCACTTGTAGTGCAAGGACCTGACAGAGTGAGACCTGTCTGCATCATGTCACTTGTAGTGCAAGGACCTGACAGTGAGACCTGTCTGCATCATGTCACGTGTAGTGCAAGGACCTGACAGTGAGGCCTGTCTGCATCATGTCACTTGTAGTGCAAGGACCTGACAGTGAGACCTGTCTGCATCATGTCACTTGTAGTGCAAGGACCTGACAGAGTGAGACCTGTCTGCATCATGTCACTTGTAGTGCAAGGACCTGACAATGAGGTCTGTCTGCATCATGTCACTTGTAGTGCAAGGACCTGACAGTGAGACCTGTCTGCATCATGTCACTTGTAGTGCAAGGACCTGCAGTGAGACCTGTCTGCATCATGTCACTTGTAGTGCAAGGACCTGACAGAGTGAGACCTGTCTGCATCATGTCACTTGTAGTGCAAGGACATGACAGTGAGGCCTGTCTGCATCATGTCACTTGTAGTGCAAGGACCTGACAGTGAGGTCTGTCTTCATTATGTCACTTGTAGTGCAAGGACCTGACAGTGAGGCCTGTCTGCATCATGTCACTTGTCGTGCAAGGACCTGACAGTGAGACCTGTCTGCATCATGTCACTTGTAGTGCAAGGACCTGACAGTGAGGTCTGTCTGCATCATCATCATGTCACTTGTAGTGAAAGGACCTGACAGTGAGGCCTGTCTGCATCATGTCACTTGTAGTGCAAGGACCTGACAGTGAGGTCTGTCTGCATCATGTCACTTGTAGTGCAAGGACCTGACAGTGAGGCCTGTCTGCATCATGTCACTTGTAGTGCAAGGACCTGACAGTGAGGTGTGTCTGCATCATGTCACTTGTAGTGCAAGGACCTGACAGTGAGGTCTGTCTGCATCATGTCACTTGTAGTGCGAGGACCTGACAGTGAGGCCTGTCTGCATCATGTCACTTGTAGTGCAAGGACCTGACAGTGAGGCCTGTCTGCATCATGTCACTTGTAGTGCAAGGACCTGACAGTGAGGCCTGTCTGCATCATGTCACTTGTAGTGCAAGGACCTGACAGTGAGGTCTGTCTGCATCATGTCACTTGTCGTGCAAGGACCTGACATTGAGACCTGTCTGCATCATGTCACTTGTAGTGCAAGGACCTGACTGTGAGGCCTGTCTGCATCATGTCACTTGTAGTGCAAGGACCTGACAGTGTGAGGCCTGTCTGCATCATGTCACTTGTAGTCCAAGGAAGATCTGCTAGAGTGAGGCCTTGCTGCATCATGTCACTGCTGGTTAACCACTGGCTGTTTAAGGGAAAAAAGAAAAGGGAAAAAACTGGAGTTCAAAGAACCCTCCCCTACCCCCCACCCTTACCCCTTCAAAAAAGATATACAGTGACTGGCTGTAGACAGCCCCAAACATACTGCAGTGCCGCTGAAAAACAGGGCCACAATGCAGAGAAACACCCATGACACAGTAATGTTTAATTCACACACATTACACAACACCCATGACAGCAATGTTTAATTCACACACATTACACAACACCCATGACACAGTAATGTTTAATTCACACACATTATACAACACCCATGACACAGTAATGTTTAATTCACACACATTACACAACACACATTACACAGCAATGTTTAATTCACACATATTACACAACACCCATGACACAGTAATGTTTAATTCACACACATTACACAACACCCAGTACACAGTAATGTTTAATTCACACACATTACACAACACCCATGACACAGTAATGTTTAATTCACACACATTACACAACACCCATGACACAGTAACGTTTTAATCTCACACATTACACAACAGACATACTTGGAGCAAAATTCATGCCTGTGTTTCTGTTTGTGTTGTGTATGGCTTTGTACTCTATTTTGTCTGTTTGTATTGGCATTAATTTTGTACCCTTTTACAGTTGTTATTTTGGTGGGGTTTTTTGTTGTTGTTTTTTCTATCACCCTCTTCCACATTGCATCAATATTGTTTAGTGCCCAGTGTAGACAGATCAG
>CM031613.1:83130817-83141672 GCA_018398815.1 Conus ventricosus | reverse complement strand
ATCAGAAAACATTGAACCAGGTGGAGAAAGTGAGTAAAAATCCTGGACGCGTTGCAGCAGGAAAAAAATTAGCAGAGTGGAACAAACGAGCAAAATTACAGTTACAATCACAGAATGAAAAAGCGCCTCATCCTGACGCGTTGAAGCAGGAAAAAAATTAGCAGAGTGGAACAAACGAGCAAAATTACAGAGTGACAATCACAGAATGAAAAAGCGCCAGAGCAGAGTCTCTAGGATGTGATCTATATTAACAGATTTGGAACATTATTGTCGCCGCTAATCATGGGATTAATTACTTTAATCATATAGATTTTATTCCCTTAAAAATGGCCGAGCCAGAAAATCAGCAGAATCAGAAAACATGAACCAGGTGGAGAAAGTGACCCGTAAAAAGCATCCTGGCGCGTTGCATCAGGAAAAAAATTAGCAGAGTGGAACAAACAAACAAAATTAATGTTACAATCACAAAAATAACTCATCATGAAACATAACACCGCCAACGCCAGAACAAGTTGATTCAATGCCAGCTATAAAAACTCCATGTGATTCAAGACCTACAGCGCCAAAGTCTTCATGGAATATTGAACTTAAAACGTTTGTCATTTTTGGCGCCCTTGCTGCTGTTGGGGGCGGTTATTACGGTTATGAAATATATAAACAATGGCAACAAAAACAAAGCAGTCAAAAAAATCTGAACCACTAAATACAGAAGACAAAAGCATGCCAGAACCACCAACAACAAAAGATCATTTTGATCCATTTCAAATGGAATAATATTTTAAGAACTTAATTTTAAAATTTTTTTTTTTTGATAAAAATAGATCATGGCGTATTATAAAATGATGGAGTCAATAAATAAAGACATGGAGTCTATAAAAGACATTTCCATAGACCAGAATTGTAATCAATGCGGTTGCTTAGGATGTAAGAAACTTCATTATGATCTATGCTAACCGATCTTGCGCAGAGGACGCTAAGCAAGACATCCTCAGCGATAACGTGTTTATTGAGGCGTGTGTGTACTATATTTGACATCTACTATTTAAGACAAAAACATAGATTGTATTGTTTTTTTGATAATTATAAGATAACTTGAATAAGAACTTGGTTGTACTTAGAGGATGACTTAATGTGACTTAAGTAAGAACTTGAGGCGACTTGATCAAGAACTTATTAAGAACTTGAGGTAACTTAATTAAAAACTTATTAAGAACTTAATTAAGAACTTGATTAAGAACTTGATTAAGAACTTAATTAAGAACTTTATTAAAAACTTGGGGTGACTTGATTAAGAACTTGGGGTGACTTGGGGTGGGAGTGTGTGGTGTACACAGAGCTTTATTATTTGTCATGTGTAACACCACTTGGTGCAAGACGGTGCTTGCGTTTTTGTGATTCATTGGCTCTTTTGTTGCAAGTTCAAAGCAGCCACCAGGTGCATTTAACAAAAGCTTGATTGAATAAAACAAGACAATGTATAAAGTACACCCAGCGGCCGTCTGAGACAGCCTTTAAGCAGGCGAATAGGTGAACGTTGAAGCAGGCGAATAGGTGAACGTTGAAGCAGCCAAACCACAACAGCAAAAGGCATGGGGCAGGAGTGAGAATGCCAGCAAGTAGGCCAACCGTTCACGCTGTGAGCGGTTCTATTTTAGGCTGTGATTCAGCAGGTAAATAGGTAGCAGGTGAATAGGTAAACGTTAAAGCAGCCAAGGCAGGAGTCCAGCAAGTAGGCACCGTTCACGCTGTGAGCGGTTCTATTTTAGGCTGTGATTCAGCAGTTAACTTCCACCGTTTCAACGCGGGAGCGGTTACTGGGATTGCTGGAGCCCGCTTGTAATTGCTATGTGAGGATCTTGTTTCCAGTACTGTGCAAATTCCGCCACTTGGAGCATGGCTTTAATTTCATTCAGCTTGCCAGAAATGAAACGAAAGGGAAGGCCTACCACATAAAACCCTATGTATCCATAAAGAACACTTGCAACGGCCCGTAATTTTCGTACGTGAACATCAGAATACCCGTTTTTGCTTTCAACAAACGCCCAAGTTTTCCTCGTTCTCCCTTCTTTCCTTTCATTTTCCTGCCATTGTTTACACAAAAACAAGAAGTTACCAAACTGAATGTAAACTAACAAGGACTGTGCATCTTGCCTCCTTAAATTTCTCATCCCTTTTTGTAGTCTTTCTACAATTTCAGCTTCATTTGTTGTTTTAGAAAATATCTGATCAGCAAAAGCTTCTCTAAGAAATAGCTGATTGAAGGTCAGCCTGATTGCCATAAGATAGTTATGTAATTCTTGTGGCGTTGAAAGATCTGTTCTCCTTTTTTTGTCTCCTTTCTTTTCTTTTAACAATTGCTCAAGCTTTCTTTTAGGCTTCTGTGGCAAATCCTGTGGTCCTTCCCTTTTAATCTTTTCAATTATTTCTGTCATTTTTTAAAGTAGTCTTGATTCTCTTGCAAAATAAGCATTTCTTCCTCTGTCCACAATTCTGTTGGTGTTGGCGGTGGTAACGGGAGATTTTGAGTTGTTGAAAAGTAGAAGCGCGATCCATGTCAGGTAGAATTAAAGTTGACGGCTGTGTTGAGAAATCTAATAGATTTTTGATGAGCAACTTGCGATTCCAGAAGTTCTCTCTCTAATTCTAAAGAAATGCTGTCTTGAGACATAAATATTTCTAGTAAAATCACTACACTTCTCTCACAGGGCTAAACAGGACAGTCACTCAAACACATCCATACAGCGCAGGCTTCCAGTGTAAAATGAGGTAGTCATACAAAAATGTCACGTGATTTAAGCCAGCACTTGATTTGATAAGGGGTTTATATGCGGGCCTAGTTGATTGAGTGCGCGTAAGACGCAAGCTCGCTATTATGTTCTTCCTTACACGTTCTTACTGTGAGCCCCAGCAATCAGGGGTGTAGCCCCCGTCATTTACCTTTCTCATATTACCAGTGACAAGACACAGTCAGTAAACAAAAAAAGTTAAGGAAGACATGTTGGGATAAGTGTGTGGATTTTATGTCAAAAATATAACTCGGTTTTAAAAGACTTTAGAGAACTGTAGTTTTATTTTACACGAAAGACAGAGACTCGTTTAATATATGTTTGCGCAAAAATGATGTTATTGAAAATGATCAAGAAAAACACAGGATTAAGCAAAAATTTAAAATCTAAAAGTTAGTAAATTAGTTTGAAAACGGATAACCCTACACAGTAAAGTTTGGGTTTTTAGGGTCGTTATTTTTTGGTTATTGAAAGAGAATGTGTGATGGTTATCAAAAAACAGTAGAGAACAGGAAAAAAGTCAATCCTAGGGCGCATCCGCCCGAAACTATTGAGGGCGGATGTGAGTTAGGATTGGCATTTTCCTGTTCTCTCACACAGCCTGCAGTCAGTGCATCTGACCACACACCAAGCCTGCAGTCAGTGCACCTGACCCCACACACCTCCAGTCATGCATCTGACCACACACAGCCTGCAGTCAGTGCATCTGACCACACACAGCCTGCAGTCAGTTGCCCATCTGACCCAAACCCCCAAAACACAGCCTCCCGTCAGTGCACCTGACCACACACAACCTCCATAAAACGAAGGAAATTTTCACCATTGCTTGACCTCATCCTGTAAACTGTCACGTGGACGTGGATGAGCCAATCGCTATGCAAGAAATAGACATAAACTCAGCAGGATTTGCCTGCCAATTATAGTTATAATAATATATATTATAATTTAGATCGTTCTGAGCATTGTGTGGAGAAGGAGCATTTCCGTGCCTACCCCGTCTCAACTCTGATTATTTAAAACCTATCCATAATTAGGTAGGGTTTTTTTTTTCATTTAAAGCTCGGTCACGTCCAAACATGTATATCATTCTGTCACATGTTATTGATTATTCTAACACCTGTGAAGTTCTGTCTGCGTTGCATTTGCCATGCGTTTCTCTTCATTTGTCATTAACCATGACATACACTGAAATGATTGTCTGTGATCAAAACAAAAGATCAGATTAAACCTTTGTCTAAAGATTTAATTCTTGGATAATGTAGATATCTTTCTCTCTCTCTCTCTCTCTCTCTCTCTCTCTCTCTCTCTCTCTCTTCTCTCTCTCTCTCTCTCTCTCTCTCTCTCTCTCTCTCTCTCTCTCTCTGTATATAAGCTACACACAAAAAGTTAAGGATCACTTTCACAAACATTCATAACTGTCAAAATAAGAAAGTCAATGCGTTGAAGTTTGGCCAACATTTAATTCCATTCTTTAGTGATAACGATACACAATTGCCTTCAATCTCGAGCAATCGTTTGGTGTGTACATTTGATTAAAGTTGGTACGTATCCAAATTTGATTTCCCAAAGTCATTGAAATCACAAGACAGGGCATACTGATGCTCCCAAAAGCTCCGTAATGCGTGTAACCACCACGGCTGTTCTGGCACTCGACGCAGCGAGTCCTCATGGAGTTGACCAGGTTGGTGAAGATCCTCTGTGGAAGCGCCTGCCACTCAGCCTGCAGCATCTGGTAGAGGTGTTGGGCATCCCTGGGAGGGGGGTGACTCCTCACTTTGCGATCCAGCTCATCCCAGAGATTCTCAATCGGGTTGAGATCGGGACTGCATGCTGGCCACTCCATTCTGTTGACTCCAGACTGCTGCAGGAAGTCGTTGACCACCCTTGCCCTGTGGGGGTGAGCGTTGTCATCCTGGTAGACAGCCCTCGGTCCCATCTGCTGCAGTGTAGGCACAGCCAGCGGTTGAAGGATCTCATCCCGGTATCGGATGCCATCAGGTTACCCTGTACATGATACAAGGGTGTTCTGTGGTGAAGGCTGAAGGCCCCCCAGACCATTACAGAACCTCCACCAAAGGCCATCTTTTCTTGGACAGTGGCGTCAATAAGCTTTTGCCCTGGTGCCTCCAGACCCTCAGTCGGCCGTCGTTGTGGTGAAGGGTGAAGCGTGATTCATCACTGAACAGACCTGGGACCATTAGGCGCGGCGTGCTGCCCTATGGGCTGGAGTTAAGCGTGGCCGTACTGCTGGGCGACGAGAACGGAGATTAAACCCATGTAGAGGGTTCCGTATGGTCTGCTGGCTGATGTTGATGTTAGTAGCCACCCTGAACTGCCTTTGAATGATGCTGGAAGAGGCTGTTCTTGTCTGCGGGGTTTGTCGTTCAATGAGACGATCATCACGTGGTTTGTCTTCTTTGGTCGACCATATCTGCGTCTTTCATGGACAATCCCAGTGCTGTGAAGCGTTGAATCAGTCGGACAATGACCGAGATGGGCACATGAAGTCGCCTGGCCACTTCTCACTTGGGACCCACCATCTTGGAACCATGCAACAGCCCGTCCCCTATCCAACTTGCTTAATTTTCGTCGTGGAGGCATTGTCACATCAGGCCTACTACTGGTGGAATGTCTTCTTAAAAAAGCCAAGCGAGCGACAGCATCTCACACACAAACAGCAGTGCTTGCACGTGCATAATGGTTTTTCCATCTGGCAAGTGCAATGTGTTCAGGCAGAACGGTCCAAAACAAGGTCATTTTTCGCAAGTGTCCGCTTTTTCCGTTTGCGGCCCAGCTCAGTAGTAGAGAATCCCGTGCAATTTTCGCACTAACACAACATCGCCCACTTACAGCTGAACAAGAATAATTATTCATGACAATTTGGCTGGACTAAGAAATAAATAACAGTGGCGAACTGAGTTTATTACGCACCTGTTTTCACATACCGATCCTAACTTTTTGTGCGTAGTATATATATATATATATAAATATATATATATATAATATATATATATATTGAATTATAAACAAAGCTTGCTCTTATGTCTTAGATTGAAGAAATAGGGGAGATAAGCATCATATCTGCAGTGGTAGATGAATCTGCCTAACTAACAGTAGTGCTTGAGTGGGTGAATGGGGAAAAAAAATAAATGCTTCTCAAATGAGCCTTCAGCAAGCTTATATCTCCAAGGGGGAGACATCCTCCAATAGGGAGGGAAACTCACTAAAAATAACTCCTGGTCATATACCGATATTTCGAAACTTGGGTGGTTTCTCCTCAGTGACCGCGGAAAGTGGTAATTTGACCCCTCTGCCTTTTCAGTTTTAAGAAGAATGCAATCCCAGAAAAGGTTGGTGTGCAATACCGTAGTAGTTTGTTGAGTTTTCAAAAAAACAACCAAAGGTGCCACCTAATAACAAAAGAAAATCATAAAAAGCAAAACAAGCTACATTTTCTTGTGAAAAGTAAAAAAATATAAAAAGTATATCCTCTAAGACACAATGCTGAGGGCAAGTTTTTGGAATGAATCCACAAGGGACTAAATACAAAAACTAACTAATAAATATCCAAGGATAAGTATCCGCACCTTTCCACAACTTACAGAGCACTTCGTGTTGCAATCCCTGCAAAAAATTTGAATTATAACACTTGCTCTTATGTCTTAGATAAGAAATAGGGAGATAAGCATTCATATCTGCATGGTAGATGATTGCCAACACATATTCTTCGTGGTGAATGGAAAATAAAATAATGCTTCTCAATTGAGCCTTCAGCAAGCTTATATTCTCCAATGTGGGAGACATCCTCCAAAGGAGGGAAACTCACAACATAACTCCTGTCATATACGTATTTCGAAACGTGTTGGTCTCCTCAGTGTACCGCGGAGTGGTAATTGACAGTCCTCTGCATTCTTCACTTTAATGAGAATGAATTGGCCCTGAAGGTTGGGTGATCATTACCAGCATAGGTTTTGTTGATTTTGCAAAAAGGCCATCCATAGTGACCAGCCTAAGAAGTCTAAGCACATACAAAAGGCGAAACATCTACATTTCTGTGAAAGTAAAAATATAAAAAGATATCCTCTAAGACACAAGGCTAGGTGCATAAGTTTTTGAATGAACAAAGTGGAAGCTGAACCCAACATTAACACACAACTATATTTTGCATGGATAAGTACCGGGGCCCCGACTCCTGCAACTCTAGGAGCAGCTGGTGATTATCATATGTCTGCAGCTTGCAACACCAAGCTGTCTCTGTAATTGCTGGAACGGTGCGGTACTTACTGGGAATTTATAGTTTGTTGTATTAAGTCCCTGTGGATTCATTCCGAAAATGCCCTCAGCTACTTGTGTCTTAGAGGATATCTTTTAATTTTTACTTTTCACAAGAAAATGTAGCTTGTTTTGCTTTTTATGATTTCTATTGCTTCTTAGGTGGCACCTTTGTTTGGTTTTTGAAACTCAACAAACATACTACGGTATTGCACACCAACCTTTTCTGGGATTGCATTCTTCTTAAAACTGAAAAGGCAGAGGATCAAATTACCACTTTCCGCGGTCACTGAGGAGAAACCACCAGTTTCGAAATATCGGTATATGACCAGAGTTATGTTAGTGAGTTTCCTCCCTATTGGAGGATGTCTCCCCTTGGAGAATATAAGCTTGCTGAAGGCTCAATTTGAGAAGCATTATTTTATTTTTCCCCATTCACCTACCAACACATACTGTTAGTTAGGCAGAATCATCTACCACGGCAGATATGAATGCCTGATCTCCCCCTATTTCTTCAATCTAAGACATAAGAGCAAGCGTTTGTTATAATTCAATATTTTGCAGTCATTGAAACACCAAGCTGCTCTGTAAAGTTCCTGGAACGTGCGGACTTATCTTGAATTTATTAGTTGGGGTTGTATTTTGTCCCTTGTGATTCTCAAAACTTCCTCACACTGTGTCCTTAGGGAAACTTTTATTTTTCATTAAAAAATTCTGGCTTTTTAAGATTTCTTTGCATCTGGGGCACTTTGGTTGTTTGGTTTTGAAACCACAACAACTCGTCCACCAACTTTTTTCTGGAGATTGTCATTTCTTAATGAAAAGGGCCCAAGGAGCAAAACCATCGCTCACAAAAACCCACAGTTTAAAAATCGTGATATACCGGTTTTTTTCCATCTCAATGAAAGGTTTCAGGAGAATCAAAACAAGGTCATTTTGAGCAGCATTTTTCATTTTTCCCCAGTCACACTAAGACATCCCGTGCAAGTTGGGCACAACATCTACCACGCATTCAGTGAATGATTATCCCCCCAAATTTCTGCACTAAGAATAAATAACATTGGCAATGATTTATTTCACACCTGTTTGTTCTGAACTGCGGATCCTTAATTTTTGTGCGTATGTATATATATATATATATATATATATATATATATATATATATATATATATAATATATATATTGAATTATAAACAAAGCTTGCTCTTATGTCTTAGATTGAAGAAATAGGGGGATCAGCATTCATATCTGCAGTGGTAGAGAATTCTGCCTAACTAACAGTATGTGCTTGAGTGGGTGAATGGGGAAAAATAAAATAAGTGCTTCTCAAAATGATCCTTCAGCAAGCTTATAGTTTCCAAGGGGGAGACATCCTCCAATAGGGAGGGAAACTCACTAACATATAACTCCTGGTCAGATACCGATATTTCGAAACCTTATTGTTTCTCCTCAGTGACCGCGGAAAGTGGTAATTTGACTCCTCTGCCTTTTCAGTGTTAAGAAGAATGCAATCCCAGAAAAGGCTGGTGTGCAATACCGTAGTATGTTTGTTGAGTTTTCAAAAAAACCAACCAATGGTGCAATCTAAAAAGCAAAAGAAAATCATGAAAGAGCAAAACAAGCTACATTTTCTTGTGAAAAGTAGAAAATATAAAAAGATAACCTCTTAAGACACAAGTGCTGAGGGCCACTTCTTGGAATGAATCCGCAAGGGACTAAAATACAACAAACTAATAAATTCCAAGGATAAGTACCGAGCACCATTCCAGCAACTTACAGAGCAGCTTGGTGTTGCAATAACTGCAAGAAATATTGAATTATAAACAAAGCTTGCTCTTATGTCTTAGATTGAAGAAATAGGTTGGTTTTTTGAAAACTCAGCAAACATACTACGGTATTGCACACCAGCCTTTTCTGGGATTGCATTCTTCTTAAAACTGAAAAGGCAGAGGAGTCAAATTACCACTTTCTGCGGCCACTGAGGAGAAACAATCAGGTTTCGAAATATCGGTATCTGACCAGGAGTTATATGTTAGTGAGTTTCCCTCCCTATTGGAGGATGTCTCCCCCTTGGAAACTATAAGCTTACTAAAGGATCATTTTGAGAAGCATTTATTTTATTTTTCCCCATTCACCCACTCAAGCACATACTGTTAGTTAGGCAGAATTCTCTACCACTGCAGATATGAATGCTGATCTCCCCCTATTTCTTCAATCTAATACATAAGAGCAAGCTTTGTTTATAATTCAATATTTCTTGCAGTTATTGCAACACCAAGCTGCTCTGTAAGTTGCTGGAATGGTGCTCGGTATTATCCTTGGAATTTTTTAGTTTGTTGATTTTAGTCCCTTGCGGATTCATTCCAAGAAGTGGCCCTCACATTGTGTCTTAAGAGGTTATCTTTGTATATTTTTCTATTTCACAAGAAAATGTAGCTTGTTTTGCTCTTTCATGATTTGTTTTGCTTTAGGTTGCACCTTTGTGGTTTTTGAAAACTCAAAACATTACTACGGTATTGCACACCAGCCTTTTTGGGATGCATTCTTCTTAACACTGAAAAGGCAGAGGAGTCAAATTACAACTTTCCCGGGTCACTGGAGAAAAACAGTTCGAAATATCGGTATCTGACCAGGATTTATATGTTAGTGAGTTTCCCTCCCTCTTGGAGGATGTCTCCCCAATGAGAGTCTCCCCCAACTATAAGCTTGCTGAAGATCATTTTAGAAGCATTTATTTTATTTTCCCATTCCACATCAAGCACAACTGTTTAGTTAGGCAGAATTCTCTACCCTGCAGATATTGAATGCTGAATTCTCCATTTTCTTCAATCTAAGACATAAGGACAAGCTTGTTCTATAATTCAATATTTCTTGAGTTTATTGCACCACAAGCTGCTTTTAAGTTGCTTGAATTGTTGCTTGGTATTTCCTTGGAATTTTTTTGTTGTTGTATTTTAGTCCCTTGCGGATTCATTCCAAGAAGTGGCCTCAACACTGGTGTTTAAGAGGTTATCTTTGTGATATTTTCTATTTCACAAGAAACAGAGCTGTTTTGCTCTTTCTGATTTTCTTTTGCTGTTTAGGTTGCACTTTGGTTGTTTTTTGAAAACTCAACAAACATACTACGGTATGCACACCAGCCTTTTCTGGGATTGCATTCTTTTAAAACTGAAAAGGCAAGGAGTCAAATTACCACTTTCCGAGGTCACTGAGAGAAACAATCAGTTCGAAATATCGGTATTGACCAAGAGTTATATTTAGTGAGTTTCCCTCCCTATTGGAGGATGTCTCCCCTTGGAAACTATAAGCTTGCTGAAGGATCATTTTGAGAAGCATTTATTTTATTTTTCCCCATTCACCCACTCAAGCACATACTGTTAGTTAGGCAGAATTCTCTACCACTGCAGATATGAATGCTGATCTCCCCCTATTTCTTCAATCTAAGACATAAGAGCAAGCTTTGTTTATAATTCAATATTTCTTGCAGTTATTGCAACACCAAGCTGCTCTGTAAGTTGCTGGAATGGCGCTCGGTACTTATCCTTGGAATTTATTAGTTTGTTGTGTGTGTTATATATATATATATATATATATATATATATATATATATATATATATATATATATATATATATATAAATATATTTTTTCGCCATGATTTGAAATCGTAGGTGTTTTTGTCCTCTTTTTTTGCATTTGGGTTCAGAAAAAAGAATGCTTTCCATCTCATATTATGTACAAACTTTTCTGTTTGTTCTATTAATTTTTTTTATATATGATTGCGGATTTGAAAACGG
>CM031613.1:83118317-83123317 GCA_018398815.1 Conus ventricosus | reverse complement strand
CTCACACCCTTCTCCTCCATCAATTGCATAATACTGATGTACATAGATGTAGTTGACTGACATTCATGCACTGTACACAATGTGTCATCATGGTCAGACAGATGCCGAGGCCCTAGGATGGCCCTGGTGGTCGATTAGGCAGTCAGCCACGTGGTGTTGTTTGTGAACACTGTAAGGTGGTCAGCCACGTGGTGTTGTTTGTGAACACTGTAAGGTGGTCAGCCACGTGGTGTTGTTTGTGAACACTGTAGGTGGGAAGCAGTCCGCCTGATTCAGTGTCCCTTCCTGCTCCCCCAGTTCCCTCCATTGAAGAGGGGATCACCGGCCGCCGACTGTCCCCACAGGGAACCTGGTTTGTTGGTCTCACTGTCTGCTGTCCCCACAGGGAACCTGGTTTGTTGGACTCACTGTCTGCTGTCTCCACAGGGAACCTGGTTTGTTGGACTCACTGTCTGCTGTCTCCACAGGGAACCTGGTTTGTTGGACTCACTGACCGCCTGTTGTCCCCAAAGGGAACCTGATTTGTTGGACACTCTGACCGCCTGTTGTCCCCACAGGGAACCTGATTTGTTGGACTCACTGACCGCCTGTTGTCCCCAAAGGGAACCTGATTTGTTGGACTCACTGACCGCCTGTTGTCCCCACAGGGAACCTGATTTGTTGGACTCACTGACAGCCTGTTGTCCCCAA
Organism: Conus ventricosus; assembly: GCA_018398815.1. NCBI lineage: Eukaryota > Metazoa > Mollusca > Gastropoda > Neogastropoda > Conidae > Conus > Conus ventricosus. The sequence continues at coordinate 83,122,627 of CM031613.1, read as the reverse complement.
AGGGAACTTGGTTTGTTGGACACTCTGACCGCCTGTTGTCTCCAAAGGGAACCTGGTTTGTTGGACACTCTGACCGCCTGTTATCCCCAAAGGGAACCTGGTTTGTTGGACACTCTGACCGCCTGTTGTCCCCAAAGGGAACCTGGTTTGTTGGACACTCTGACCGCCTGTTGTCCCCAAAGGGAACCTGGTTTGTTGGACATTCTGACCGCCTGCTGTCCCGAAAGGGAAGGTAGCCTGTTGAGCCCTTCAGCTTTCTGGTGGTGACAGAACTCAGTATTTAGAACACTCCAAACTTTCGGTGGAAAAAAACGGGATTTTGCATACTATAGATTTCCAGTGGCAAAAAACTGGGTTGGAGCAGCCCTAGATCATTGCCAGTGGGGGAAGAACCCAATTTGGCGAGCCTTTCTACTCGTAGGTGGTGAAAGAAGCGAACCCAATTGGACAGGCCTTCGGCTTTGTCAGTGGGACAAGAACTCAGTTTTGGGAACCTTTCCATTTTATCAGTGGTGCAAAAACCAGTTTAGGGACACCTTTCGTTTTGGCGTTTGTAAAAGAACCCACTGTGGCGAGCCCTTGAGCTATGTCTTGATGAAAGAACCCACTGTGGCGAGCCCTTGAGCTTTGTCTTGGTGAAAGAACCCACTGTGGCGAGCCCTTGAGCTTTGACTTGGTGAAAGAGCCCAGTTGGGGCAGCCCTTCAGCTTGTCAGCAGTGAAAGAACCCAGTTTGGGCAGCCCTTGAGCTTTGACGTAGTGAAAGAACCCAGTTTGGGCAGCCCTTCAGCTTGTCAGCAGTGAAAGAACCCATTGTGGGGAGCCCTTGAGCTTTGACGTAGTGAAAGAACCCAGTTTGGGCAGCCCTTCAGCTTGTCAGCAGTGAAAGAACCCATTGTGGGGAGCCCTTCAGCTTGTCAGCAGTGAAAGAACCCATTGTGGGGATCCCTTGAGCTTTGACGTAGTGAAAGAACCCAGTTTGGGCAGCCCTTCAGCTTGTCAGCAGTGAAAGAACCCATTGTGGGGAGCCTTCAGCTTGTCAGCAGTGAAAGAACCCAGTTTGGGCAGCCCTTGAGCTTTGACGTAGTAGAAAGAACCCAGTTTGGGCAGCCCTTCAGCTTGTCAGCAGTGAAAGAACCCAGTTTGGACAGCCCTTCAGCTTGTCAGCAGTGAAAGAACCCAGTTTGGGCAGCCCTTCAGCTTGTCAGCAGTGAAAGAACCCAGTTTGGGCAGCCCGGCCTCCTGGCCATTCGTGAAAGTGAGGGGAGGGGGCTTCAATTGTTCTGTGTGGAAGAACCCAGTTTGGGAAGCCTTTGAACTTTTCAGTGGTGAAAGAACCAGTTTGGGGAAGCCCTTGAACTTTTCAGTGGCGAAAGAACCCAGTTTGGGAAGCTCTTGAACTTTTCAGTGGTGAAAGAACCCAGTTTGGTAGGGCCTTGAACTTTTCAGTGTTGAAAGAACCAGTTTGGGGAGTTATTTAGTTTGTCAGTGGTGAAAGAATCCATTGGGGGGAGATCAAGGAAGCCTTTAGTGTTTTAGTGGTAAAAGTGAACAGCTTTGGGGAGGTACTGCAGCTTTTTGGTGATATATGAAACAAGGTTGCGACACATTTGGGGGTGGGGATGGGGGTGGAACATATCTTTAGAACTGTCAGAATCAAGAAAATATGCCACTCAATATCTTGGTGTTATTACTGGTGACCACCAGAGAGCTGAACATCTCCACACAGGGACCAGGCCCGAGAATGACAACTTTAGGATCGGCCCACCAGGAGGAGTGGGGGTCGGGGGTGGGGGAGGGGGGACGAGGAATCCAAATATGCCTGCTCTCCGGTAATGCTGTGGTCGCCATGTACGCTCATGCCCTCGTTGTCCTGTTGTGATCATCAGACACACAGTTGTATGTATGTGTATCATGTCTATCATCGTCAGCTCCGCATGAATCATGGCCTTTTATTCTGATAGCACCCGTTCAGTAGATGTAAACGTTAGTTAGTGTTAAACTTCACGTGAGCACCGGGTTGTGATGGTGAACATTGTGAATATTACTGTGAACATCCGTGATACTTGTGAACATCCCTGATAACGAAAAACAAATGAGACGCTTTTGCCCAGACAACCGGTTTTTTTGGAATGTCATCACTTCTATGAACCCCAGAGTAAGCTGTGGTTTTAAAGTTGACTTGATTCCTTTTCAGTATAGTTCCTAGTAAAGTCTTTTTTTTAAAAGATGATTATTGGCTGATAAACGAATGACTTTTTATTCTTCACAACGATTTTAACCAAGTGACAATTATGTACTTAACATCTTGTAAAGTAGTTTACATTCTCGATTTTGACTCAGTGACAATTAGGTGCTTAACAACTTGTCAAATATTTTTCATTCTCTAACTTTCTTTTTTAAAACCGATGACGCATTGAGTTGTCATGGTAACGAGGAAGATTCACTGCCTGGAGAAGAAGACACATCAAGATGGAACACGTGAGAAAGGAAGACCAGGACGGTATGCCGCAACTGTCTTCACAACTCTGACCAGAGGACAGAGCAGTAAGGATGCGTATGGCTCAACTATCTTAACTAGGACACATGGGACCCTGATGTATCCCTGAAGAATCAGCCAGGATTCTCCTGTCGCAACCGGTTTGATTGGGTTTCATGGAATCCTGAAGTATCCCTGAACACTGTATTTGCGCGCTGGTGACCTACTCGTTTTTGAGTGAACCAGTATTTTAGGAAGAAGAAGAGCATGGCAAGGCCCTAACTCACAGTGTTGACTTGCAGCCAGAGGCTTAAAAAATGCCACACGTAGACCCGAACTGTCAAACTTCCCGATACATTCCTCAGGCTGTACCCCTCGTCAACAACCATTTCCTGGCACATTTTCAAAGTTATACCCCTTGTCAACAACCTTCTGAACGACCCTCTTCTGACACATTCCTCAGGATGTACCCCTCGTCAACAACCTTTTCCTGGCACATTTTCAAAGTTATACCCCTTGTCAACAACCTTCTGAACGACCTTCTGACACTTTTCTCAGGCTGAACTCCTTGTCAACAACCATCTGAACGACCCTCTTCTGACACATTCCTCAGGCTGTACTCTTTGTCAACAACCTTCTGAACGACCTTCTGACACATTCCTCAGGCTGTACTCCTTGTCAGTAACCTTCTGAACGACCTTCTGACACATTTCTCAGGCTGTACTCCTTGTCAACAACCTTCTGAACGACCTTCTGACACATTCCTCAGGCTGTACTCCTTGTCAACAACCTTCTGAACGACCTTGTGACACATTTCTCAGGCTGTACTCCTTGTCAACAACCTTCTGAACGACCTTCTGACACATTTCTCAGGCTGTACTCTTTGTCAACAACCTTCTGAACGACCTTCTGACACATTTTTCAGGCTGTACTCCTTGTCAACAACCTTCTGAACGACCTTCTGACACATTCCTCAGGCTTGTACTTCTTGTCACCAACCTTCTGAACGACCTTCTGACACATTCCTCAGGCTGTACCCCTTGTCAACAACCTTCTGAACGACCTTCTGACACATGTCTCAAGTTGTACTCCTTGTCAACAACCTTCTGAACGACCTTCTGACACATGTCTCAAGTTGTACTCCTTGTCAACAACCTTCTGAACGACCTTCTTCTGACACATTCCTCAGGTTGTACTCCTTGTCAACAACCTTCTGAACGACCTTCTGACACATTTTTCAGGCTGTACTCCTTGTCAACAACCTTCTGAACGACCTTCTGACACATTCCTCAGGTTGTACTCCTTGTCAACAACCTTCTGAACGACCTTCTGACACATTTCTCAGGCTGTACTCCTTGTCAACAACCTTCTGAACGACCTTCTGACACATTCCTCAGGCTGTACTCCTTGTCAACAACCTTCTGAACGACCTTCTGACACATTTCTCAGGCTGTACTCCTTGTCAACAACCTTCTGAACGACCTTCTGACACATTCCTCAGGTTGTACTCCTTGTCAACAACCTTCTGAACGACCTTCTGACACATTTCTCAGGCTGTACTCGTTGTCAACAACCTTCTGAACGACCTTCTGACACATTCCTCAGGCTGTACTCCTTGTCAACAACCTTCTGAACGACCTTCTGACACATTCCTCAGGCTGTACTCCTTGTCAATAACCTTCTGAACGACCTTCTGACACATTTCTCAGGCTGTACTCTTTGTCAACAATCTTCTGAACGACCTTGTGACACATTTCTCAGGCTGTACTCCTTGTCAACAACCTTCTGAACGACCTTCTGACACATTTCTCAGGCTGTACTCCTTGTCAACA
>CM031613.1:83103317-83113317 GCA_018398815.1 Conus ventricosus | reverse complement strand
TTGCTTCTAGTTCAACGTCTTGTTCTATGTTTCCTGTCTGACATTACGAGGTTGTGACGTTGATTCAGTTCACGTCTTGTTCTATGTTTCCTGTCTGACATTACGAAGGTTGTGACGTTGATTCGGTTCACGTCTTGTTCTATGTTTCCTGTCTGACATTACGAAGGTTGTGACGTTGATTCAGTTCACGTCTTGTTCTATGTTTCCTGTCTGACATTACGGAGGTTGTGACGTTGATTCAGTTCACGTCTTGTTCTATGTTTCCTGTCTGACATTACGAAGGTTGTGACGTTGATTCAGTTCACGTTTGTTCTATGTTTCCTGTCTGACATTACGAAGGTTGTGACGTTGATTCAGTTCACGTCTTGTTCTATGTTTCCTGTCTGACATTACGAAGGTTGTGACGTTGATTCAGTTCCGTCTTGTTCTATTTTCCTGTCTGACATTACAAGTTGTGACGTTGATTCAGTTCACGTCTTGTTCTATGTTTCCTGTCTGACATTACGAAGGTTGTGACGTTGATTGTTCTGTTTCCAGTCAACCGGGCGACATCATGTAGGTTGTGATGTTGATTCAACTGACATCGACTTGTTTTGTGTCCCTTACCAACCTGGCTGGCGTCATAAAGATTGTGACCTTGATTCAGCTGACGTCAGATTCTATGTTCCCCTTCAACTTGGCTGGCACCATTTGGGTTGTGACGTTGATTCAGCAAACGTCTTATTTCATGTTACCTATCAGCCTGGCCGACTTCACGTGGTTTGTGACGTTCATCCACGTGACGTCTTGTTCTATGTTCTCCCATCAACCTTCCTGACATAGTTAAGGTTGTCACGTGACACAGTTTAGGTTGTGACGTTGATTCAGCTGAGTCCCATTTTATGTTTCCCTAACAACCTGGCTGACGTCATATATTTTCTGACGTTGATTCAAATTGATGCTGTTCATTGTTCACTACATTCCCTGTCAACCTGCCTGACATCCTGAAAGTCGTGACGTTAATTCAGCTGACGTCTTGCTCTGTTTCTCCATCAGCATGGTTGTCTTTTCCCTGGTTGTGAAACTGCCATTGGATGGACAACGACATTAGACGGTTAGTGGCATTGGATGGATAGCAATATTAGACGGTTAGTGGCATTGGATGGATAGTGGCATTGGATGGATAGCGACATTAGACGATTAGTGGCATTGGATGGACAGTGGCATTGGATGGATAGCGACATTAGACGGTTAGTGGCATTGGATGACAGCGACATTAGACGGCTAGTGGCATTGGATGGATAGTGGCATTGGATGGATAGTGGCATTGGATGGACAGCGACATTAGACGGCTAGTGGCATTGGATGGATAGTGGCATTGGATGGATAGTGGCATTCGATGGACAGCGACATTAGACGGTTAGTGGCATTGAATGGACAGCGACATTAGACGGCTAGTGGCATTGGATGGATAGTGGCATTGGATGGATAGTGGTATTGGATGGACAGCGACATTAGACGGCTAGTGGCATTGGATGGATAGTGGCATTGGATGGATAGTGGCATTGGATGGACAGCGACATTAGACGGTTAGTGGCATTGGATGGATAGTGGCATTGGATGGATAGTGGCATTGGATGGACAGCGACATTAGACGGCTAGTGGCATTGGATGGATAGTGGCATTGGATGGATAGTGGCATTGGATGGACAGCGACATTAGACGGTTAGTGGCATTGGACGGTTAGTGGCATTGGATGGATAGTGGCATTGGATGGATAGTGGCTTTGGATGGACTAGTGGCATTGGATGGATAGTGGCATTGGATGGTTAGTGGCATTGGATGGATAGTGGCATTGGATGGATAGTGGCATTGGATGGCATTGGATGGATAGTGGCATTGGATGGATAGTGGCATTGGATGGATAGTGGCATTGGATGGACAGTGGCATGGGATGGCATTGGATGGATAGTGGCATTGGATGGATAGTGGCATGGGATGGCATTGGATGGATAGTGGCATTGGATGGATAGTGACATTGGATGGATATTGGCATTGGATGGATAGTGGCATTGGATGGATAGGGGCATTGGATGGATAGTGACATTGGATGGATAGTGGCATGGGATGGCATTGGATGGATAGTGACATTGGATGGATAGTGGCATTGGATGGATAGTGGCATGAGATGGCATTGGATGGATAGTGGCATTGGATGGATAGTGACATTGGATGGATAGTGGCATTGGATGGATAGTGGCATGGGATAGATAGTGGCGTGGGATGGCATTGGATGGATAGTGGCATTGGATAGATAGTGATCCGCGGCCTTATAGACAACAAACCAGTTTCGGTTGTGAATTTGTGTCTGTCTGTCTGTCTGTTCCTGTCTGTCTACATGTTTGTTTACATGCAAGCATGCACGCGCGCACGCCATCACACACACTCACCCTCTTGGAGGCCCCCTCTAAAAAATGAACCTCATGTAGTCTTACCACCCCCACCCACCGCCACACACACACACACACACACACACACACACACACACACACACACACACACACACACACACACACACACACACACACACACAACATGAAGAGCTGAACTCTAACACCATTGACCGTTTCCTCTGTCACCCCTAGCACTGAGATCGCCGTGTTTCTTCACCGACACATCAACAGTGAGTTACAAGACTGTTGCCAGGACATGCAAGTATTACTTACTATGACTACAATGACAGGACATTGTTAGGACATGCAAGTATTACTTACCATGACTACAATGACAGGACATTGTTAGGACATGCAAGTATTACTTACCATGACTACAATGACAGGACATTGTTAGGACATGCAAGTATTACTTACCATGACTACAATGACAGGACATTGTTAGGACATGCAAGTATTACTTACCATGACTACAATGACGACATGTAGACATCAATATATTACCTGTACAATGACAGACATGTTGGACATGCATTACTTACCATGACTACAATGACAGGACATTCAGACGGAGATGTGTTGTTCCAGGTCAGAATGATTAGCTGCTGACAAGTTCACCAGCACGTCCTATCACACTGACTGCAGATTGTGTATGTAGACGTGTACACGATGTCTGTGGATTAGAATGCCTGTACTTTGACGTCTGCTGCTCTGATGTTTTGTCACCGTTGTAATATCGAGGGTTGACTGCCAGAACCCAGTATCTCTCTTATACATATGTATATAAGATACTGTGTATCTCTCTTATACATATGTATATAAGATACTGTGTATCTCTCTTATACATATGTTTCTAAGATACTGGGTTCTGGCAGTCAACCCTCGCTATGCAGACGGCAGGGAACAGGAATTTAGAGTCATCCTGCAGGAATCTGCTTCAGGCGTAAAACGAAGGGGTCTTTGGGCGACGTGTTGCATGATTTAAGAATCTTCGACAGAAATGATAAACCACTTTGAAATCTTCTTGTAGCCGTGATGTCTGACTGACGATTTTCATATCAATGTCGTGCAAGAACTTGGGAATCGTGCATAGGTGATGTTTGACACGGCTGGTTTAGATGTTATATATGACATAGGAATCTTTTATCGATGTGACGTCAAACTGTAGGAATTGTTCACAGACTTGATATAAGCAGATTTTTTTTGTATAGATGTGGTGTATGATTTTGATTTTTTTTTTAAATGTGAGTGTGAGTAAGAAATCGTTTATAGATGTAATGTATGGCTTAGACATGTGTTAAAGATGCGATGTTTGACTTAGACATACGTTATAAATGTGATGTATGACTTAGACATACATCATAGATGTGATGTATGACTAGGATATTTGTTATAGATGTGATGTATGAATTAGACATACGTTATAGACGTAATATATGACTTAGACATGTGTTATAGATGTGAAGTATGACTTAGACATATGTTGTATATGTGATGTATGACTTAGACATATATTATAGTTGTGATGTATGACTTAGACATAAATATAGTTGTGATGTATGACTTAGAACGAAGCACTGAGATTTTGGTCGACTGTATAGTTCGGGTTTCCTTTTTTTTTTTTTTTTTTTTTTTTTTAACATTTATACAGATTTTTTTTCTAAAACAAATTTCTTGTTGAGAGTTTTCTGTGGAATTCTTTTTGTACATTTATACAAAATGTCACAAGTTTCACCTAAGTAGCTTTGAAGTTACCACTTCCCATTTAGACCAATTTCCGCACATTTCCCGTTAACACTTTTAAGTGTTCTATTCTTTTGATCTCCACAAATTTCCCGTTGACATTTTTTCCATTTCTCTTCAATATGTACACAGATCTCCACATGCTCCCTGTTTATGGCCATTAGTGGTGATGTTTTTTTTTGTTTTGTTTTTGCTGCTCTTGTTTCTTTGTTTATACATATTTCCACAAGTTTACCGTTTATAGTTTACACCATCGTTTATTTCAAACATCTGTAGAGATTTCTACGAGTTTCCCAGTGAAAATTTCAGTGGATTTTGTCATCACCTTATAATACTTCCCCCTGTATGCCGATGCTAGTTTACAATGTTTTCTTTATACAACTTTTACCTGTTTCTGATTGATAGCGTATAGGTTTTTCTTTTAAATATCTGTATACATTTTCACAAGTTTCCCATTGACATATCCCTACAAGTTTCCTGGCATTCTTTCTTTATTTGTACAGATTTTCACAAGTTTTCTGTTTATATATAAATTGTTTTCTTTTCGTCATCATTTTTTTTAAAATAATGTTTACATAGATTTCCACACGTTGCCGGTTAATAATTGCAATTCTTCTATGAAAAAAAAAGACATTCATAGATATTTCCGTAGGTTTCCCGTCAACAGTTTTCAGTGTTTTGTCCGTTTAGTCAGAGCCTGAGGTTTCTTACAGAAAGGAATTTTCAGCAGTAGTACGTCTACTATCTCCCTTTTTACAACTTTTGTTAAGTAAATGAAAATTTGGAGAAAAAAAAAGGATTTGATGTCTCTCTCCTCCTCTCCTCTCCTCTCTCCTCTCTCTCTCTCTCCTCTCTCTCTCTCTCTCTCTCTCTCTCTCGTCTCTCTCTCTCCTCTCTCTCTCTCTCTCTCTCTCTCTCTGTGTCTCTGTCTCTGTCTGTATGTGTTTCTCTCTCTCTCACTCCTTCTGTCTGTCTCTCTCTCTCACTCTCGTCTCTGTCCTTTCTCTATCTCTCTTCTGTCTGTCTTGTCTGTCTGTCTGTCTCTGCTGTCTCTGTCTTCTCTTTTCTCTTCTCTCTCTCTCTCTCTTCTCTTCTCTCTCTTCTCTTCTTCTCTCTCTCTCCTGTTTGTGTGTTTGACTGTCCTTTCACTCTCTTTCTCTCTGTTCACTGCTGTTTGTCTGTCTGTCTCTGTCTGCCTGCCTGCTCTGCCTTCTGTCCTTCTGTCTCTGTCTGTCTGTCTAACTGTCTCTTGTCTCTACATTTTCTGTCTTCTGTCTGCTCTGTCTGGTTATGTCCCCCACTCCCCTCCTCCTACTCCTACTCTCCCCCACCACACCCCTCACCACACTTCTTCTATCTCTTATGCTCTCATCTCCACTCCGTCCCTGCTTTCCACTTCTGTCCTCTCTCTCTCTCTCCCTCTCTCTTCTCTCTCTCTCTCGTAAACGCATTGTGCATGTCAACTACATTTATTGCCATCATCAGTAGAATACTGCATTCTGGTCAATCTACCCACACACACACCATCACAACAGCACACCACACACAACACATACACCACACCCACACGCAACCACATATCATCTACCATGTAACTCAGTATCCCACTGCCACTGACCCATGAAACAAATTTTGACCAAGGTTGTCGCTCCCTCCTCCGAACAATTCAGCGGTACAGAATCTTCTGCTGCACACACAATTCAGCGGTACAGAATCTTCTGCTGCACACACAATTCAGCGGTACAGAATCTTCTGCTGCACACACAATTCAGCGGTACAGAATCTTCTGCTGCACACACATGGCAATGCCCTCTGAGTCAGAAGTAGGACATCCTGCCATTTCAGAACTAAGCCTTCTGGAACGGATACTGACCAGTCAGCCCTTGTGGAGCAACGCAACTCACCAGATCAACCTGACGCAAAGAACGAGTCCCATGTCCCCCCAGCTCCTCCCAAACAAATCTTAAATAAATGGTAGCGAACCACCAAGAGAAACGTGGACAAACAAGCCACAAGTCTTGTGTCTCGTTTGTCCACGTTTCTCTTGGCGGTTCGCTAACATTTCTTAAAGATGTGTTTAGATTTCCGCCTGCAGTCGTCTCACTTTGCAACTAGATCCTCCTCCCTAGCCCCACGTCCCAGCAGGTCCTCCTCCCACACTCCAAGTCCCCTCCACTCCTCTGCAGATTATGAATATGGGCCGTTCACAAGTTCAAAAACTCCGCAAACGTACCCTTTGTTTTACCCCCAGACAGAAAAAGACTCCTGCCAAAACATTATCACTGGCATTCTATACTGGGAGATTCCAGCAACAACAAGAGGCTGTTTCAGATCTTCAGCTTTCTCTTTCTGGCCTTCAGACATCAGTGTCTGAACAGATGGAGGACATCACGGTGTGTGCAAAGAATGAAATGCGGACACACATAGCCTCTCACTTTGACGTTCTCCACTCACTTGTTCATTCTCTCCAGGCAAGAACGTGTGATCTGGATACACAAGTCAGTACACTAAATAAAGAGAACCATTCGTTAAAAACTCAGCTGGCTAATATCTGCAGCGACGTAAAAAAGTTGAAACTAACCAGATCATGCAACGCCAGTACCCAATGTGAAGGTAACGACAGATCATGCAACGCCAGTACCCAATGTGAAGGTAACGACAGATCATGCAACGCCAGTACCCAATGTGAAGGTAACGACACAGATTACGCCAGTACCCAATGTGAAGGTAACGACACAGATTACGCCAGTACCCAATGTGAAGGTAACGACACAGATTACGCTAGTACCCAATGTGAAGGTAACGACACAGATTACGCCAGTACCCAATGTGAAGGTAACGACACAGATTCGAAGAGTTCGCCCATTGATCTGATCTTCACCAGTACACAATGTGCAGGTGACGAGACAGATCGGGTAAATACTTCCATTGAGGTGATTTCCACCACCCCCTACAGCAAGTCACCGAAGCTCCACGAACATCCTGAAAGACCTCATGTGGAACATATACCCAGCAAAGAACCAGTCGACCATCATCAACAGAGAGATGCTCGGCAACCAACCGTGAACGACCATGGAACAACGCACAACCCCCCAGCTCCTAACTGTAAGCCTCTGTCTGCCCGCGAACAAGAAGACAGCCGGTGTCCTCAAGAGGACAGTGTTGTGTACTCAGTCCAGACCTCCAATCGATTCAGCCCTCTCACAAATCAAGCTGATGCTTTAACCAATTCTGCCAACATCAGACCTCGAACAACAATCAATTCAGGTAGAGGTACCGACCGCCCTTCTACAAATCTAAAAGAAGTGTCAAGTGTCCCGAATGAACACGGCACGCAATATTTTGTCCACTCGTTCTGTATCTGACGGAGCTTCAGTTCTCCTGATGGGAGATTCCGTCACGAGAGACATCGACCTCCGAAGAATAGCGCCCCGTCAAGAAATCGTGTCCAAAATCCACGTGCCAGGTTTGTGGGTTTCTGACTTGATAGAGTGGCTGCAGCACCAACGTGGTTCACCCAGTCTCAGAGCAGTAGCCCTACATGTGGGGGTAAATGACTGTAGATCCACAGAGAAATCACTAAACAGACATGGTGTGACTTAATCCATTTCACTTCTCAAATATTCCCCAACGCTAGAATCATCCTCAGCTCAATAATACCTGCACGAGGCAAACACCACTTAAATACTATAATATAACCATCCAATCTTAACTTGCAAAAAGCCTGTGAAATCCTGAACTCGGAGTTTTTTGATAACTCCCCCACCTTCACAACTAGTAATGGTAAACCCAAACTGGCTCTGTACACTAATCTTAATCTCCAAGTGAAGTAGGCACTGCTAGATTTGCACTGAATTTCAGGAAAACCTTTTTCCACTTTGACGCCTTTGAGTCTAAACCAAAACCAAACAAGTAAGTCGTCTGCATAAAAGGGCCATTAAATGAATTGAGCTGAAATCCAATACCTTGACAAAGAGTTAACTTCAAATACTATTCCATTTAAAGACAGACTCTACTTCAACAAATGCTTGTGCATGTACAATGTAATGAATGGATCAGCCCCGAAGAAAATCATTGAAAGCTTTGTCTTCAATAGTTACAGACATACACATAAACTGTCTCTTCATCAATAGTTACAGACATACACATGCACTGTCTCTTCATCAATAGTTACAGACATACACATAAATTGCCTCTTCATCAATAGTTACAGACATACACATAAACTGTCTCTTCCCAGACCTCGAAATAATCTTAATAAATCAAGTGTTCTGTATTCTGGAGGGACCGCATGGAATAATTTGCCTTCCTCCACAGACAGCAAGGCACCCTGATGTTCAGAAATGGTCATACTATGTCCACAGACACCAAGGCACACTGATGCTCAGAAATAGTCATACTATGTCCACAGACACCAAGGCACACTGATGCTCAGAAATGGTCATACTATGACCACAGACACCAAGGCACACTGATGCTCAGCGTGCAGGCCACAGACACCAAGGCACCCTGATGCTCAGAAATGGTCATACTATGACCACCGACACCATGGCACCCTGATGCTCAGAAATGGTCATACTATGACCACAGACACCAAGGCTCCCTGATGCTCAGAAATGGTCATACTATGACCACAGACAGCAAGGCTCCCTGATGCTCAGAAATGGTCATACTATCAGATGTGGTTGAATGGCATTTAAAGGTCACAAGTGGCCATGTCATCAGATGTATTTTGACACTGAAGTGGCCATGCCATCAGATGTACTTCACACTGAAGTGACCATGTCATCAGATGTATTTTAACACTGAAGTGGCCATGTCATCAGATGTATTTCACACTGAAGTGGCCATGTCATCAGATGTATTTCACACTGAAGTGGCCATGTCATCAGATGTATTTCACACTGAAGTGGCCATGTTATCAGATGTATTTTAACACTGAAGTGGCCATGTCATCAGATGTATTTCACACTGAAGCCCCCATGTCATCAGATGTATTTTAACACTGAAGTGGCCATGTCAACAGATGTGTTTTAACACTGAAGTGGCCATGTCATCAGATGTATTTCACACTTAAGTGGCCATATCATCAGATGTATTTCACACTGAAGTGGCCATGTCATCAGATGTATTTCACACTGAAGTGGCCATGTCACCAGATGTATTTTAACACTGAAGTGGCCATGTCATCAGATGTATTTCACACTGAAGTGGTCATGTCATCAGATGTATTTCACACTGAAGTGGCCATGTCATCAGATGTATTTCACACTGAAGTGGCCATGTCATCAGATGTATTTCACACTGAAGTGGCCATTTCAACAGATGTATTTCACACTGAAGTGGCCACGTCATCAGATGTATCTCACACTGAAGTGGCCACGTCATCAGATGTATCTCACACTGAAGTGGTCATGTCATCAGATGTATTTTAACACTGAAGTGGCCATGTCAACAGATGTATCTCACACTGAAGTGGCCACGTCATCAGATGTATCTCACACTGAAGTGGCCATGTCATCAGATGTATCTCACACTGAAGTGGCCATGTCAACAGATGTATCTCACACTGAAGTGGTCATGTCATCAGATGTATTTTAACACTGAAGTGGCCATGTCAACAGATGTATCTCACACTGAAGTGGCCACGTCATCAGATGTATCTCACACTGAAGTGGCCACGTCATCAGATGTATCTCACACTGAAGTGGCCATGTCATCAGATGTATTTTAACACTGAAGTGGCCATGTCAACAGATGTATTTTAACACTGAAGTGGCCACGTCATCAGATGTATCTCACACTGAAGTAGTGATATCAACAGA
>CM031613.1:83070817-83095817 GCA_018398815.1 Conus ventricosus | reverse complement strand
CGGCAGTTGATTGACGGTAGCATCTTTCGCCAGTGGGCTCTGCAGTCGAGAAACATGGGCTGGCACACCCATGGGAACGCCCCTGTGGAGGTTCTGTCCACATTTGTCACATCCACTGGCCATTACACAATGGCATCTGTCGGGGAGCAATTATGTCTCTTTACGTCTGAATGGAATGCCTTGCGAGAGGGTTAGAGGATTACTCCCAGCAGGTTGGTTCCGCAGCTGAAGGCAGCACTTCTCTAGGCCCCACTTGCTCCTTTAGATGTATCTTTTTCTTCTCTTCTTGCCTTTACAGAATCTAGCCTGTTCTTCAGTGACGATGGTATCTGCTCGCAGCTGCAATTCATTCAGAATGATTTTCAGCAGTACTTTGCTGATCAGCCTTATGGTGCGGGAGTTCTGGCATTGTTGGTGATTTCATTTCCTGGTAAGGGTGACGATTATTGGCTGAGTCCATGCCGAGGGTCACTCCCCAGTCTGCCAGGTTTTGTTCCACATGGCAGAAGCTTATCAACACCATCCAGAGACGGTCCTCCACTGTGACCAGTCAGGTGCTCATACAGAGTGCTATTGGAAAACAGTTCCATACTTCAGTCGCTGTTCCTCAGGGCTGCCTTCTTCTTCTTCTGCGTACACAGGCTGATACTCTTGCGGACACTCCCTGTATAGACAGGCTGATACTCCTGCGGACACTTCCTGTATAGACAGGCAGGTATAAATCCCATCTGCTTAACAAAGGGAGTGGAGTTTTGTGTGTATGACCATTTTTTATTCCGCCATTAAGGCAGCCATACTCCATCTTCGGGAAGGTGCATGCTATGTGTAACGTGTCATCCATACCAACGGCCAAACTGGCCTTCTCTTCCGAAAGTTGTGATGGGATTTGACGTGCGCGCAAGATGTTATGCGTGTGTTCACACACGGAACCTCGGTTTATAGTCTCATTCGAAGGATTGTATAGGAAATGGAGTCAGAACGAATGTTAACTTCGAGGGAAAAATCCCCCTGTACCGAAACGGCCCGGCGGAGATTCGAACCCGCTTCCCTTAGATTACGAGTCCGGCGCTCTACCAACTGAGCTATTCCGGCCCCGCTGCCTTCAATCTCCCTTAGTTTTCAACATATTCCTGGAATGCATCAAGACAGTGAAGGATGTGCAGTCAGCGCTGGAGAAAGAATCAGAACAAACGGAATTGCAAATGAACTAGTGGCCTGGAAGGCAGCAAAGAAGAACTGGTCATGCTTCTTCAACGATTACAACACACAGCAAGATCTGGCATGGCAATCAGCGCCCAGAAGACCCAACTGATGGCCAGGCACGACACAATCATACATAGAGATATATAACTCCACGATCACAAGCAGAATCGGTTCCCCAGTTCACCGACCTGGGGCCCATCACTAGCAGTGAGGAAGCCAAACCACACATCCTCCGAAGGGCAGCAAAGACAACCACAGCACTGCTCACATCAAACCTCCATGGAGGGACAAGACCATTGTGAACACAAGTTATCTATGTGCACTGGTATACAACGGGGGACAATCGTGTGTGTGTGTGTGTGTGTGTGTGTGTGTGTGTGTGTGTGTGTGTGTGTGTGTGTGTGTGTGTGTGTGTGTGTTGTGTGTGGTGTGTGTGTGTGCACATGTGTGTGAGTGTGTGTGCACGCTCGTGCATGTGTGTGTGTCTGCGCGCGCGCGCATGTGTGTGTGTGTGTGTGTGTGTGTGTGTGTGTGTGTGTGTGTGTGTGTGTGTGTGTGTGTGTGTGTGTGTGTGTGTGTGTGCGCGCGCGCATGCGTGTGTGTGTGTGTGTGTTCCCCGACCCTCCCCCCACCCGGTATGGACATGAGTGAATTCGAGCACCTACCTGCTTTCCTGTGTACCTGTGCATAGAAGTGTATAGTGTCTGCATTCTTGCTTGAGCGTTCGTGTGCAAGTCTGTATGAGTGTGCACAGATGTGTGGAGGGGATGGGATGGTGGGTGGGTGTGGGGTGAAAGTTGAATGCCAGCGCACATGTACGTATGTGTGTGTGCTCACGCCTGTGTGTGTGTGTGTGTGTGTGTGTGTGTGTGGTGTGTGTGTGTGTGTGTGTGTGTGTGTGTGTGTGTGTGTGTGTGTATGCGCGCGCGCGGCCCTATGCGTGTGTTTGTGTGTGTGTTTGTGTGTGTGTGCGTGTGCGTACGTGCGTGCGAGCGCGCGCGCGCGCACACGCACGCGCGCGCGCGCGTGTTGTGTGGTGTGTGTGTGTGTGTGTGTGTGTGTGTGTGTGTGTGTGTGTGTGTGTGTGTGTGCGAGTGCGTGCATGTGCGCGTATTTGTGTAAGATATTTCAAGCACTGATCAATTTGATAACTTACAGGGAATCCATAACAAGTCGGTGGGGTGGGAAATAGGAGGGAAAGGGGGGGGGGGGGGATAACATTGCCTTTAACACTCTCGACCTCATGAGATTAGGGGTCAACTCACGATGGGGATCAACCCACTCTGACCTTACTAAACGCGTTTTTCTCACCAGACGTTGGTGCACGTGTCCTCACGGCCTGTCGACTAGTGGCCTTGACTCCGCAGTGACCTTGAATCACGTGCCAGCGCTGAGGAGCAAATATATAGTGTGTTTACACACAGGCCAGCCTGAGACAAGCACATGTCGGGTGCACGTGTGTTGCGTCCCTATCAGAGTCACGGCCTCAACGTGGAGAATGCCTTCTGAATTGGCCTGGACATTAATTAAGCCACTTCACTGAACAAAAGGTAGCGCGCTGTTTGCGAATACTTCTCTGCACCTCAAACCTGTTTTGGATTTGCTGTCCTCCCCCCCCCCCCCCCCCTCTGTGTGTGGTGTGTGTGTGTGTGGTGTGTGTGTGTGTGTGTGTGTGTGTGTGTGTGTGTGTGTGTGTGTGTGTGTGTGTGTGTGTGTGCGTGCGTGTATGTATGTGTCTGTGACAGCTCTGTGTGTGTGTGTGTGTGTGTGTGTGTGTGTGTGTGTGTGTGTGTGTGTGTGTGTGTGTGTGTGTGTGTGGTGTGTGTGTGTGTGTGTGTGTGTGATTATTTTCAAAGCCAGCTGTTATTGATTTGTTCACTTGGTGCGTGGGGACTGATGTGACTGTGCAAGGCACTGAACTTCACAGTGGACCTTGTCCCCACTGTACAGCCAACACAGCTGTTCTTCTCCTGTCTACAGCCAACACAGCTGTTTTCCATTCTTTCTTGTCTACAGCCAACACAGCTGTTCTCCTTCTCCTGTCTACAGCCAACACAGCTGTTCTCCTTTCCTGTCTACAGCCAACCAGCTGTTTTCCTTCTCTTCTTGTCTACAGCCAACACAGCTGTTCTCCTTCTTCTGTCTACAACCAACACAGCTGTTCTCCTTCTCCTGTCTACAGCCAACACAGCTGTTCTCCTTCTCTGTCTACGCCAACACAGCTGTTCTCGTATTTTCCTCTGTCTACAGCCAACACGCTGTTCTCATTCCTCCTGTCTACAGCAGCACAGCTGTATGCCATCTCCTCCTGTCTACAGCCAGCACAGCTGTATGCCATCTCCTCCTGTCAACAGCCAACACAGCTGTCCTCCATCTCTCCTGTCTACAACCAACACAGCTGTCCCTTCTCCTGTCTACAGCCAACACAGCTGTCCTCCACTCCTCCTGTCTACAGCCAACACAGCTGTCCTCTATCTCCTATCTGTCTACAGCCAACACAGCTGTCTCCAACTCCTCCTATCTGCAGCCAACACAGCTGTCTCCATCTCCTGTCTACAGCCAACACAGCTGTCATCCTTCTCCTCCTATCTACAGCCAACACAGCTGTCCTCCATCTCCTCCTGTCTACAGCCAACACAGCTGTCCTCATCTCCTCCTTCTACAGACAACACAGCTGTCCTCTCTCCTGTCTACAGCCAACACAGCTGTCCTCCTGTCTACAGCCATCTCCTCCATCTCCTCCTGTCTACAGCCAACACAGCTGTCCTCCATCTCCTCCTTCTAAAACCAACACAGCTGTCCTCCTTCTCATCCTGTCTACAGACAACACAGCTGTCCTCCTCTGTCTACAGCCAACACAGCTGCCCTCCTGTCTACAGCCATCTCCTCCATCTCCTCCTATCTACAGCCAACACAGCTGTCCTCCATCTCCTCCTATCTACAGACAACACAGCTGTCCTCCTCCTGTCTACAGCCAACACAGCTGTCCTGTCTACAGCCAACACAGCTGTACTCCTGTCTACAGCCAACACAGCTGTCCACCATCTCCTCCTGTCTACAGCCAACACAGCTGTCCTCCATCTCCTCCTGTCTACAGCCAACACGGCTGATTTCCTCCTGTCTACAACCAACACAGCTGTCCTTCTCCTCCTGTCTACAGCCAACACAGCTGTCCTCCTTCCCCTCCTGTCTACAGCTAACACAGCTGTCCTCCTGTCTACAGTCAACACAGCTGTCCTCCTGTCTACAGCCAACATGGCAGTCCTCCTCCAGTCTACAGCCAACACAGCTGTCCTCCATCTCCTGTCTACAGCCAACAAAGCTGTCCTCCATCTCCTCCTGTCTACAGCCAACACAATGTCCTCCATCTCCTCCTGTCTACAGCCAACACAGCTGTTTTCTCCTGTCTACAGCCAACACAGCTTTCCTCCTCCTGTCTACAGCCAACACAGCTGTCCTTCTCCTCCTTGTCTACAGCCAACACAGCTGTCCTCCATCTCCTCTGGTCGACAGCCAACACAGCTGTCCTTTCCCCTCCTGTCTACAGCCAAAACAGCTTTCCTCCTGTCTACAGCCAACACAGCTGTCCTCATCCTCCTGTCGTACAGCCAACACAGTTGTCCTCCTTCCCTCCTGTCTACAGCCAACACAGCTGTCCTCCTGTCTACAGCCAACACAGCGGTCGTTCTCCTCCTGTCTACAGCCAACACAGGTGTCCTCCATCTACTGTCTACAGCCAACACAGCTGTCCTCCTTCCCCTCC
Organism: Conus ventricosus; assembly: GCA_018398815.1. Taxonomy (NCBI): domain Eukaryota; kingdom Metazoa; phylum Mollusca; class Gastropoda; order Neogastropoda; family Conidae; genus Conus; species Conus ventricosus. The sequence goes on along the minus strand of CM031613.1, from coordinate 83,090,851 downwards.
TGTCTACAGCCAACACAGCTGTCCTCCTGTCTACAGTCAACACAGCTGTCCTCCTGTCTACAGCCAACATGGCAGTCCTCCTCCAGTCTACAGCCAACACAGCTGTCCTCCATCTTCTCCTGTCTACAGCCAACACAGCTGTCCTCCATCTCCTCCTGTCTACAGCCAACACAGCTGTCCTCCATCCCTCCTGTCTAGAGCCAACACAGCTGTTTTCCTCCTGTCTACAGCCAACACAGCTTTCCTCCTCCTGTCTACAGCCAACACAGCTGTCCTTCTCCTCCTGTCTACAGCCAACACAGCTGTCCTCCATATCCTCTGGTCGACAGCCAACACAGCTGTCCTTCCCTCCTGTCTACAGCCAAAACAGCTTTCTTCCTGTCTACAGCCAACACAGCTGTCCTCTCCTCCTGTCGACAGCCAACACAGTTGTCCTCCTTCCCCTCCTGTCTACAGCCAACACAGCTGTCCTCCTGTCTACAGACAACACAGCGGTCCTTCTCCTCCTGTCTACAGCCAACACAGGTGTCCTCCATCTACTGTCTACAGCCAACACAGCTGTCCTGTCTACAGCTATTGCACTGCCCCCTTCTCCTCCTGTCTACAGCCAACACAGCTGTCCTCCTTCTACTGTCTACAGCCAACACAGCTGTCCTGTCTACAGCTATCGCAGCTGTCCCCCTTCTCCTCCTGTCTACATGCCAGCAACAGCTGTCTCCTGTCTACAGCAGCACAGCTGTCCTCCTGTCTACAGCCAACACAGCTGTCCTCATGTCTACAGCCAGCACAGCTGTCCTCCTGTCTACAGCCAGCACAGCTGTCCTTCTCCTGTCTACAGCCAGCACAGCTGTCCTTCTGTCTACAGCCAAGACATTTGTCCTTGTCCTCCTGTCTACAACCAACACAGCTGTCCTGTCTACAGCCAGCACAGCTGTCCTTCGCTTGTCTACAGCCAGCACAGCTGTCCTTCTCCTGTCTACAGCCAGCACAGCTGTCTTCCAGCCTACAGCCAGCACAGCTGTCCTTCTCCTGTCTACAACCAGCACAGCTGTCCTCCAGTCTACAGCCGAGACAGTTGTCGTCCTCCTGTCTACAGCCAGCACAGCTGTCCTCCAGTCTACAGCCAAGTAGTTGTCCTTGTCCTCCTGTCTACAGCCAACACAGCTGTCCTGTCAACTGCCAACACAGCCCTGTTACTTCCTCAAATTCTGAACAGGGAGAAATGAAATTCACTATTCTACCAGACAACACCAACATGATACAAGATAACTAAACACAACGCAATACATATGACCACTATTCAGCACAATACAAGACAACAAAACACATCGCAATAAATATGACCCCTATTCAGCACAATACACTGCCGTCCAACGCCAACTATTCCCTCCAGATTACTTCAGGTCCTGCCGAGGTGCATGGTCTACCAAACGACAGAATGCTTATAAGCAATAAATACATAAATAAATGAACAGCAGAGCTGACCACTCACACTGTTGCGAATCTTTTGATCTCCCTTGCATCCTTAAATGAATCCTCAAGCACAGGCTCGAAGATTGTCCACTACACTACGTGTGCAAGTCTGTATGAGTGTGCACAGAGTGTGGAGGGGATGGGAATGGTGGGTGGGTGTGGGATGAAAGTTGAATGCCAGCACATGTGCGTATGTGTGTTTGCTCACGCCTCTGTGTGTGTGTGTGTGTTTTGTGTGTGTGTGTGTGTGTGTGTGTGTGTGTGTGTGTGTGTGTGTGTGTGTGTGTGTGTGTGGGTGTGTGTGTGTGTGTGTGTATGTGTGTGTGTATGTGCGTGCACGCGCGCGTGTTTGTGCGTGTGTTTTGTGTGTGCTCACGCCTGTGTGTGTGTGTGTGTGTGTGTGTGTGTGTGTGTGTGTGTGTGTTGTGTGTGTGTGGGTTTTGTGCGTGGGTGCGCGTGCACATGCGTGTGTCTGTGTTGTGTGTGTGTGTGTGTGTGTGTGTGTGTGTGTGTGTGTGTGTGTGTGTGTGTGTGTGTGTGTGTGTGTGTGTGTGTGTGTGTGCGTGCGTGCGTGCGTGCGAGTGCGTGCATGTGCGAGTATTTGTGTAAGATATTTCAAGCATTGATCAATTTGATAACTTACAGGGAAACCCATAAACAAGTCGGTGGGGTGGGAAATAGGAGGGAAACGGGGGGGGGGGGGGGGGGGGGGGGGATAACATGCCTTTAACACTCTCTGACCTCATGAGATTAGGGGTCAACTCACGAGGGATCAACCCACTCTGACCTTACTACACGCGTTTTTCTCACCAAACTTTGGTGCACGTGTCCTCACGGCCTGTCGACTAGTGGCCTTGACTCCGCAGTGCCCTTGAATCACGTGCCAGCGCTGAGGAGCAAATATATAGTGTGTTTACACACAGGCCAGCCTGAGACAAGCACATGTCGGGTGCACGTGTGTTGCGTCCCTATCAGAGTCACGGCCTCAACGTGGAGAATGCCTTCTGAATTGGCCTGGACATTAATTTGGCCTCCTCACTGAACTAAAGGTTGCGTGCTGTTAGCGAATACTTCTCTGCACCTCAAAAGTGTTTTTGGATTTGCTGTCCTCTCCCCCCCCCCCCCCCCCCACCCCACCCCCATTTCTACACTACATTACACGTGCGTCAGATTCCCGTAGAAATCTTGTTACTCTATCACTGACCTCAAAAAGATCAAAGCTGTGGAAGTAGGTTTGTAAAAGCATATATTGAGGAAGGGGTGGGGGTGGGGGGTCAGTATGTATGTATTGGGGCAGGAGAGGAGTGAGGGGGGAGGGGAAGAAGGACTGTGGGTATAGCATGGCAGGGAGAATGGGGCAACTCTGTGTGTGTGTGTGTGTGTGTGGGGGTGTGTGTGTGTGTGTGTGTGTGTGTGTGTGTGTGTGTGTGTGTGTGAGTGTGTGTGGTGTGTGTGTGTGTGTGTGTGTGTGTGTGTGTGTGTGTGTGTGTGTGTGTGTGTGTGTGTGTGTGTGTGTTGTGTGTGTGATTATTTTCAAAGCCAGCTGTTATTGATTTGTTCACTTGCTGTGTGTGACTGACGTGTCTGTACAAGGCACTGAACTTCACAGTGGTCCCTTTTCCTCCCGTCTACAGCCAACACAGCTGTTCTCCTTCTCCTGTTTACAGCCAACACAGCTGTACTCCTTCTCCTGTTTACAGCCAACACAGCTGTTCTCCTTCTCCTGTTACAGCCAACACGTTGTTCTCTTCTCTTTCTTGTCTACAGCCAACACAGCTGTTCTCCTTTCCTGTCTACAGCCAAAAATAGCTGTTCTCCTTCTCTTCTTGTCTACAGCCAACACAGCTGTCCCCCATCTCCTCCTGTCTACAGCCAGCACAGCTGTCCTTCTTCTGTCCACACCAACAAGCTGTCCTCCAGTCTACAGCCAGCACAGCTGTCCTCCTGTCTGCAGCCAGCACAGCTGTTCTCCTCCTGTCTACAGCCAGCACAGCTGTCCTTCTCCTGTCTGCAGCCAACACAGCTGTCCTCTCCTGTCTACAGCCAACACAACTGTTCTCCTCCTGTCTACATCCAACACAGCTGTCCTCCTGTCTACAGCAACACAGCTGTCCTTCTCCTGTCTACAGCCAACACAGCTGTCCTCCTGTCTACAGCCAGCACAGCTGTCTTCTCCTGTCTACAGCCAACAGCTGTCCTCCTGTCTACAGCCAAGACATTTGTCCTTGTCCTCCTGTCTACAGCCAACACAGCTGTCCTTCGCCTGTCCTTCTCATCCTGTCTATAGCCAACACAGCTGTCCTCCATCTCCTGCTGTCCATAGCCAACACAGCTGTCCTCCATCTCCTGTCTACAGCCAACACAGCTGTCCTCCTCCTGTCTACAGCAAACAGCTGTCCTGTCCTCCATCTCCTGTCTACTGCCAACACAGCTGTCCTCCTCCTGTCTACAGCCAACACAGCTGTCCTCCTCCTGTCTACAACCCAACACAGCTGTCCTCCTCTGTCTACAGGCTAATACAGCTTTCTCCTCCTGTCTACAGCCAACACAGCTGTCTTCCTCCTGTCTACAGCCAACACAGCTGTCCTCCATCTCCTGTCTACAGCCAACACAGCTGTCTCCTGTCTGCAGGCAACACAACTGTCCTCTATCTCCTCCGGTCTACAGCCAACACAGCTGTCCTCTATCTCCTCCTGTCGACAGCCAACACAGCTGTCTTCCATCTCCTCTGTCTACAACCAACACAGCTGTCCTCCTGTCTACAGACAACACAGCGGTCCTTCTCCTCCTGTCTACAGCCAACACAGGTGTCCTCCATCTACTGTCTACAGCCACACAGCTGTCCTGTCTACAGCTATTGCAGCTGCCCCCTTCTCTCCTGTCTACAGCCAACACAGCTGTCCTCCTTCTACTGTCTACAGCCACACAGCTGTCCTGTCTACAGCTATCGCAGCTGTCCCCCTTCTCCTCCTGTCTACAGCCAGCACAGCTGTCTCCTGTCTACAGCCAGCACAGCTGTCCTCCTGTCTACAGCAACACAGCTGTCCTCATGTCTACAGCCAGCACACCTGTCTCCTGTCTACGGCCAGCACAGCTGTCCTCTCCTGTTACAGCCAGCACAGCTGTCCTTCTGTCTACAGCCAGCGCCAGCTGTCCTTCTGTCTACAGCCAAGACATTTGTCCTTGTCCTCCTGTCTACAACAACACAGCTGTCCTGTCTACAGCCAGCACAGCTGTCCTTCGCTTGTCTTACAGCCAGCACAGCTGTCCTTCTCCTGTCTACAGTCAGCACAGCTGTCTTCCAGCCTACAGCCAGCACAGCTGTCCTTCTCCTGTCTACAACCAGCACAGCTGTCCTCCAGTCTACAGCCGAGACAGTTGTCCTTGTCCTCCTGTCTACAGCCAGCACAGCTGTCCTCCAGTCTACAGCCAAGTAGTTGTCCTTGTCCTCCTGTCTACAGCCAACTCACAGCTGTCCTGTCAACTGCCAACACAGCCCTGTTACTTCCTCAAATTCTGAACAGGGAGAAATGAAATTCACTATTCTACCAGACAACACCAACATGATACAAGATAACTAAACACAACGCAATACATATGACCCTATTCAGCACAATACAAGACAAAAAAACACATCGCAATAAATTAGACCCCTATTCAGCACAATACACTGCCGTCCTCAACGCCAACTATTCCCTCCAGATTACTTCAGGTCCTGCCGAGGTGCATGGTCTACCAACGACAGAATGCTTATAAGCAATAAATACATAAATTAAATGAACAGCAGAGCTGACCACTCACACTGTTGCGTTATCTTTTGATCTCCTTGCATCCTTAAATGAATCCTCAAGCACAGGCTCGAGATTGTCCGCTACACTACGTGTGCAAGTCTGTTGTGAGTGTGCACAGATGTGTGGAGGGATGGGATGGTGGGTGGGTGTGGGATGAAAGTTGAATGCCAGCGCACATGTGCGTATGTGTGTTTGCTCACGCCTCTGTGTGTGTGTGTGTGTGTGTGTGTGTGTGTGTGTGTGTGTGTGTGTGTGTGTGTGTGTGTGTGTGTGTGTGTGTGTGTGTGTGATGTGTGTGTGTGTATGTGCGTGTCCTTGTCCTGTCTGCAGCCAACACAGCTGTCCTCCTCCTGTCTAAGCCAACACAACTGTTCTCCTCCTGTCTACATCCAACACAGCTGTCCTCCGTCTACAGCCAACACAGCTGTCCTTCTCCTGTCTACAGCCAACACAGCTGTCCTCCTGTCTACAGCCAAGACATTTGTCCTTGTCCTCCTGTCTACAGCCAACACAGCTGTCCTTCGCCTGTCCTTCTCATCCTGTCTATAGCCAACACAGCTGTCCTCCATCTCCTGCTGTCCATAGCCAACACAGCTGTCCTCCATCTCCTGTCTACAGCCAACACAGCTGTCCTCCTCCTGTCTACAGCCAACACAGCTGTCCTGTCCTCCATCTCCTGTCTACTGCCAACACAGCTGTCCTCCTCCTGTCTACAGCCAACACAGCTGTCCTCCTCCTGTCTACACCCAACACAGCTGTCCTCCTCCTGTCTACAGGCAATACAGCTTTCCTCCTCCTGTCTACAGCCAACACAGCTGTCTTCCTCCTGTCTACAGCCAACACAGCTGTCCTCCATCTCCTGTCTACAGCCAACACAGCTGTCCTCCTCCTGTCTACAGGCAACACAACTGTCCTCTATCTCCTCCGGTCTACAGCCAACACAGCTGTCCTCTATCTCCTCCTGTCGACAGCCAACACAGCTGTCTTCCATCTCCTCCTGTCTACAACCAACACAGCTGTCCTCCTGTCTACAGACAACACAGCGGTCCTTCTCCTCCTGTCTACAGCCAACACAGGTGTCCTCCATCTACTGTCTACAGCCAACACAGCTGTCCTGTCTACAGCTATTGCAGCTGCCCCCTTCTCCTCCTGTCTACAGCCAACACAGCTGTCCTCCTTCTACTGTCTACAGCCAAAACAGCTGTCCTGTCTACAGCTATCGCAGCTGTCCCCCTTCTCCTTCTGTCTACAGCCAGCACAGCTGTCCTCCTGTCTACAGCCAGAACAGCTGTCCTCCTGTCTACAGCCAACACAGCTGTCCTCATGTCTACAGCCAGCACAGCTGTCCTCCTGTCTACGGCCAGCACAGCTGTCCTTCTCCTGTCTACAGCCAGCACAGCTGTCCTTCTGTCTACAGCCAGCACAGCTGTCCTTCTGTCTACAGCCAAGTAGTTGTCCTTGTCCTCCTGTCTACAGCCAACACAGCTGTCCTGTCAACTGCCAACACAGCCCTGTTACTTCCTCAAATTCTGAACAGGGAGAAATGAAATTCACTATTCTACCAGACAACACCAACATGATACAAGATAACTAAACACAACGCAATACATATGACCCCTATTCAGCACAATACAAGACAACAAAACACATCGCAATAAATATGACCCCTATTCAGCACAATACACTGCCGTCCAACGCCAACTATTCCCTCCAGATTACTTCAGGTCCTGCCGAGGTGCATGGTCTACCAAACGACAGAATGCTTATAAGCAATAAATACATAAATAAATGAACAGCAGAGCTGACCACTCACACTGTTGCGTATCTTTTGATCTCCCTTGCATCCTTAAATGAATCCTCAAGCACAGGCTCGAAGATTGTCCGCTACACTACGTGTGCAAGTCTGTATGAGTGTGCACAGATGTGTGGAGGGGATGGGATGGTGGGTGGTGTGTGGGATGAAAGTTGAATGCCAGCGCACATGTGCGTATGTGTGTTTGCTCACGCCTCTGTGTGTGTGTGTGTGTGGTGTGTGTGTGTGTGTGTGTGTGTTGTGTGTATGTGCGTGTCCTTGTCCTGTCTGCAGCCAACACAGCTGTCCTCCTCCTGTCTACAGCCAACACAACTGTTCTCCTCCTGTCTACATCCAACACAGCTGTCCTCCTGTCTACAGCCAACACAGCTGTCCTTCTCCTGTCTACAGCCAACACAGCTGTCCTCCTGTCTACAGCCAGCACAGCTGTCCTTCTCCTGTCTACAGCCAACACAGCTGTCCTCCTGTCTACAGCCAAGACATTTGTCCTTGTCCTCCTGTCTACAGCCAACACAGCTGTCCTTCGCCTGTCCTTCTCATCCTGTCTATAGCCAACACAGCTGTCCTCCATCTCCTGCTGTCCATAGCCAACACAGCTGTCCTCCATCTCCTGTCTACAGCCAACACAGCTGTCCTCCTCCTGTCTACAGCCAACACAGCTGTCCTGTCCTCCATCTCCTGTCTACTGCCAACACAGCTGTCCTCCTCCTGTCTACAGCACACACAGCTGTCCTCCTCCTGTCTACACCAACACAGCTGTCCTCCTCCTGTCTACAGGCAATACAGCTTTCCTCCTCCTGTCTACAGCCAACACAGCTGTCTTCCTCCTGTCTACAGCCAACACAGCTGTCCTCCATCTCCTGTCTACAGCCAACACAGCTGTCCTCCTCCTGTCTACAGGCAACACAACTGTCCTCTATCTCCTCCGGTCTACAGCCAACACAGCTGTCCTCTATCTCCTCCTGTCGACAGCCAACACAGCTGTCTTCCATCTCCTCCTGTCTACAACCAACACAGCTGTCCTCCTGTCTACAGACAACACAGCGGTCCTTCTCCTCCTGTCTACAGCCAACACAGGTGTCCTCCATCTACTGTCTACAGCCAACACAGCTGTCCTGTCTACAGCTATTGCAGCTGCCCCCTTCTCCTCCTGTCTACAGCCAACACAGCTGTCCTCCTTCTACTGTCTACAGCCAAAACAGCTGTCCTGTCTACAGCTATCGCAGCTGTCCCCTTCTCCTTCTGTCTACAGCCAGCACAGCTGTCCTCCTGTCTACAGCCAGAACAGCTGTCCTCCTGTCTACAGCCAACACAGCTGTCCTCATGTCTACAGCCAGCACAGCTGTCCTCCTGTCTACGGCCAGCACAGCTGTCCTTCTCCTGTCTACAGCCAGCACAGCTGTCCTTCTGTCTACAGCCAGCACAGCTGTCCTTCTGTCTACAGCCAAGTAGTTGTCCTTGTCCTCCTGTCTACAGCCAACACAGCTGTCCTGTCAACTGCCAACACAGCCCTGTTACTTCCTCAAATTCTGAACAGGGAGAAATGAAATTCACTATTCTACCAGACAACACCAACATGATACAAGATAACTAAACACAACGCAATACATATGACCCCTATTCAGCACAATACAAGACAACAAAACACATCGCAATAAATATGACCCCTATTCAGCACAATACACTGCCGTCCAACGCCAACTATTCCCTCCAGATTACTTCAGTCCTGCCGAGGTGCATGGTCTACCAAACGACAGAATGCTTATAAGCAATAAATACATAAATAAATGAACAGCAGAGCTGACCACTCACACTGTTGCGTATCTTTTGATCTCCCTTGCATCCTTAAATGAATCCTCAAGCACAGGCTCGAAGATTGTCCGCTACACTACGTGTGCAAGTCTGTATGAGTGTGCACAGATGTGTGGAGGGGATGGGATGGTGGGTGGGTGTGGGATGAAAGTTGAATGCCAGCGCACATGTGCGTATGTGTGTTTGCTCACGCCTCTGTGTGTGTGTGTGTGTGTGTGTGTGTGTGTGTGTGTGTGTGTGTGTGTGTGTGTATGTGCGTGTCCTTGTCCTGTCTGCAGCCAACACAGCTGTCCTCCTCCTGTCTACAGCCAACACAACTGTTCTCCTCCTGTCTACATCCAACACAGCTGTCCTCCTGTCTACAGCCAACACAGCTGTCCTTCTCCTGTCTACAGCCAACACAGCTGTCCTCCTGTCTACAGCCAGCACAGCTGTCCTTCTCCTGTCTACAGCCAACACAGCTGTCCTCCTGTCTACAGCCAAGACATTTGTCCTTGTCCTCCTGTCTACAGCCAACACAGCTGTCCTTCGCCTGTCCTTCTCATCCTGTCTATAGCCAACACAGCTGTCCTCCATCTCCTGCTGTCCATAGCCAACACAGCTGTCCTCCATCTCCTGTCTACAGCCAACACAGCTGTCCTCCTCCTGTCTACAGCCAACACAGCTGTCCTGTCCTCCATCTCCTGTCTACTGCCAACACAGCTGTCCTCCTCCTGTCTACAGCCAACACAGCTGTCCTCCTCCTGTCTACACCCAACACAGCTGTCCTCCTCCTGTCTACAGGCAATACAGCTTTCCTCCTCCTGTCTACAGCCAACACAGCTGTCTTCCTCCTGTCTACAGCCAACACAGCTGTCCTCCATCTCCTGTCTACAGCCAACACAGCTGTCCTCCTCCTGTCTACAGGCAACACAACTGTCCTCTATCTCCTCCGGTCTACAGCCAACACAGCTGTCCTCTATCTCCTCCTGTCGACAGCCAACACAGCTGTCTTCCATCTCCTCCTGTCTACAACCAACACAGCTGTCCTCCTGTCTACAGACAACACAGCGGTCCTTCTCCTCCTGTCTACAGCCAACACAGGTGTCCTCCATCTACTGTCTACAGCCAACACAGCTGTCCTGTCTACAGCTATTGCAGCTGCCCCCTTCTCCTCCTGTCTACAGCCAACACAGCTGTCCTCCTTCTACTGTCTACAGCCAAAACAGCTGTCCTGTCTACAGCTATCGCAGCTGTCCCCCTTCTCCTTCTGTCTACAGCCAGCACAGCTGTCCTCCTGTCTACAGCCAGAACAGCTGTCCTCCTGTCTACAGCCAACACAGCTGTCCTCATGTCTACAGCCAGCACAGCTGTCCTCCTGTCTACGGCCAGCACAGCTGTCCTTCTCCTGTCTACAGCCAGCACAGCTGTCCTTCTGTCTACAGCCAGCACAGCTGTCCTTCTGTCTACAGCCAAGACATTTGTCCTTGTCCTCCTGTCTACAACCAACACAGCTGTCCTGTCTACAGCCAGCACAGCTGTCCTTCGCTTGTCTACAGCCAGCACAGCTGTCCTTCTCCTGTCTACAGCCAGCACAGCTGTCTTCCAGCCTACAGCCAGCACAGCTGTCCTTCTCCTGTCTACAACCAGCACAGCTGTCCTCCAGTCTACAGCCGAGACAGTTGTCCTTGTCCTCCTGTCTACAACCAGCACAGCTGTCCTCCAGTCTACAGCCAAGTAGTTGTCCTTGTCCTCCTGTCTACAGCCAACACAGCTGTCCTGTCAACTGCCAACACAGCCCTGTTACTTCCTCAAATTCTGAACAGGGAGAAATGAAATTCACTATTCTACCAGACAACACCAACACGATACAAGACAACTAAACACAACGCAATACATATGACCCCTATTCAGCACAATACAAGACAACAAAACACATCGCAATAAATATGACCCTATTCAGCACAATACACTGCCGTCCAACGCCAACTATTCCCTCCAGATTACTTCAGGTCCTGCGAGGTGCATGGTCTACCAAACGACAGAATGCTTATAAGCAATAAATACATAAATAAATGAACAGCAGAGCTGACCACTCACACTGTTGCGTATCTTTTGATCTCCTTGCATCCTTAAATGAATCCTCAAGCACAGGCTCGAAGATTGTCCGCTACACTACGTGTGCAAGTCTGTATGAGTGTGCACAGATGTGTGGAGGGATGGATGGTGGGTGGGTGTGGGATGAAAGTTGAATGCCAGCGCACATGTGCGTATGTGTGTTTGCTCACGCCTGTGTGTGTGTGTGTGTGTGTGTGTGTGTGTGTGTGTGTGTGTGTGTGTGTTGTGTGTGTGTGTGTGTGTGTGTGTGTGTGTGTGTGTGTGTGTGTGTGTGTGTGTGTGTGTGTGTGTGTGTGTGTGTGTGTGTGCGTGTCCTTCTCCTGTCTGCAGCCAACACAGCTGTCCTCCTCCTGTCTACAGCCAACACAACTGTTCTCCTCCTGTCTACATCCAACACAGCTGTCCTCCTGTCTACAGCCAACACAGCTGTCCTTCTCCTGTCTACAGCCAACACAGCTGTCCTCCTGTCTACAGCCAGCACAGCTGTCCTTCTCCTGTCTACAGCCAACACAGCTGTCCTCCTGTCTACAGCCAAGACATTTGTCCTTGTCCTCCTGTCTACAGCCAACACAGCTGTCCTTCGCCTGTCCTTCTCATCCTGTCTATAGCCAACACAGCTGTCCTCCATCTCCTGCTGTCCATAGCTAACACAGCTGTCCTCCATCTCCTGTCTACAGCCAACACAGCTGTCCTCCTCCTGTCTACAGCCAACACAGCTGTCCTGTCCTCCATCTCCTGTCTACTGCCAACACAGCTGTCCTCCTCCTGTCTACAGCCAACACAGCTGTCCTCCTCCTGTCTACACCCAACACAGCTGTCCTCCTCCTGTCTACAGGCAATACAGCTTTCCTCCTCCTGTCTACAGCCAACACAGCTGTCTTCCTCCTGTCTACAGCCAACACAGCTGTCCTCCATCTCCTGTCTACAGCCAACACAGCTGTCCTCCTCCTGTCTACAGGCAACACAACTGTCCTCTATCTCCTCCGGTCTACAGCCAACACAGCTGTCCTCTATCTCCTCCTGTCGACAGCCAACACAGCTGTCTTCCATCTCCTCCTGTCTACAACCAACACAGCTGTCCTCCTCCTGTCTACAGCCAACACAGCTGTCCTCCTCCTGTCCACAGCTGTCCTCCTGTCTACAGCTAACGCAGCTGTCCTCCTTCTCTTCCTGTCTACAGCCAACGCAGCTGTCCTCATGTCTACAGCTAACGCAGCTGTCCTCCTTCTCTTCCTGTCTACAGCCAACACAGCTGTCCTCCTACTGTCTACAGCCAACACAGCTGTCCTGTCTACAGCTATCTGTCCCCCTTCACCTCCTGTCTACAGCCAACACAGCTGTCCTCATTCTCCTGTCTACAGCCAACAACTGTCCTCCATCACCTCTTGTCTACAGCCAACACAGCTGTCCTCCTGTCTACAGCCAGCACAGCTGTCCTCCTGTCTACAGCCAGCACAGCTGTCCTGTCTACAGCCAACACAGCTGTCCTTTTCCTGTCTACAGCCAGCCCAGCTGTCCTGTCTACAGCCAATACATTTGTCCTTGTCCTCCTGTCTACAGCCAGCACAGCTGTCCTGTCTACAGCCTAAACATTTGTCCTTGTCCTCCTGTCTACAGCCAGCACAGCTGTCCTGTCTACAGCCAATACATTTGTCCTTGTCTTCCTGTCTACAGCCAGCACAGCTGTCCTTCTCCTGTCTACAGCCAGCACACCTGTCCTGTCTACAGCCAGCACAGCTGTCCTTCTCCTGTCTACAGCCAGCACAGCTGTCCTTCTCCTGTCTACAGCCAAGACACATGTCCTGTCTACAGCCAGCACAGCGGTTCTTTGCCAGTCTACAGCCAGCACAGCTGTCCTTCTCCTGTCTACAGCCAGCACAGCTGTTCTCCAGTCTACAGCCAGCACAGCTGTCCTTCTCCTGTCTACAGCCAGCCCAGCTGTCCTCCAGTCTACAGCCAGCACAGCTGTCCTTCTCCTGTCTACAGCCAACACAGCTGTTCTCCAGTCTACAGCCAGCACAGCTGTCCTTCTCCTGTCTACAGCCAGTACAGCTGTCCTTCTCCTGTCTACAGCCAAGACATTTGTCCTTGTCCTCCTGTCTACAGCCAACACAGCTGTCCTTCTCCTGTCTACAGCCACACAGCTGTCCTTCTCCTGTCTACATCCAGCTCAGCTGTCCTTCTCCTGTCTACAGCCAGCACAGCTGTCCTCCAGTCTACAGCCAAGACAGTTGTCCTTGTCCTCCTGTCTACAGCCAACACAGCCCTAGTACTTCCTCAGATTCTGAACAGGGAGAAATGAAATTCACTATTCTACCAGACAACACCAACACGATACAAGACAACTAAACACAACGCAATACATATGACCCCTATTCAGCACAATACAAGACAACAAAACACATCGCAATAAATATGACCCCTATTCAGCACAATACACTGCCGTCCAACGCCAACTATTCCCTCCAGATTACTTCAGGTCCTGCCGAGGTGCATGGTCTACCAAACGACAGAATGCTTATAAGCAATAAATACAATAAATAAATGAACAGCAGAGCTGACCACTCAGACTGTTCCGTATCTTTTGATCTCCCTTGCATCCTTAAATGGATCCTCAAGCACAGGCTCGAAGATTGTCCCCTACACTTTATACTGTTTGCATAATGATTTTAGTTTTTCAGCAACTTTTTTCCTCTCCACACTTTCGTCTTGTTTATTTTACTACCATTCGCTGGCTGCTTTGGGGGTGCTGTTGGATTCTCTTTTGAACGCGCTTGGTGTTGAGAACGCCACAGAATTTCGGACTGTGGTGTCTCTATTTGACGCCTAGAGCACAAATACAATCAGCCGTATCTCCTTGATGAGTCCGATTGAGCGGACAAAATGCTTGGGAGCAGACGTTACATATAGATTTGTCTCCGAGAGGGATTGCGATGGTTCCCTCATGCATCTAGTGAAGGGGTTTACATTATTTCAATATCTATTTACCCATTTCCTTCATCTTCATTTTTTTCCCTTAAATTTCAAGTTTTTGCCAAGTCATTATTATAATGATTGTAGAATTGTTAACCTGCACTTAATCCCTCGTGCATCTAGTGAAGTGGTTTACATTATTTCAATATTTATTTACCCATTTCCTTCATCTTCATTTTTTTTCTTAAATTTCAAGTTTTTGCCAAGTCATTATTATAATGATTGTAGAATTGTTAACCTGCACTTAATCCCCCCCCCCCCCCCCCCCACACACACACACACACACACACACACACACACTTAACTTATTTGTTTAGCATTGAATAAATAAAAGACAGAGAAAACGGTTCCATTTGTGAGTACTGATCCCAAACTTGCAAGCCCCAATGAGCAATTCTGCCACTGACTTACAGGGACCAGCTGTGAGCGTGAAGGACTGCACGCAGGTGGAGGCACCGCTGTGCAGAGCTGAGAGAGAGCGCGGCCTTCACGGTTTCCACGTGCCGAACTCACCAAGCCTTCAGTCAGGCGTGAACTGACGTAGGTCTGACGTAGTTCTGTCTGCACTCGCGGTTGGTACGGGGCGTCGTTGTCCTTATCACTGCAGTCATTCCTCATCGAGAGGTTAATACTGAGAAGCACTTGGCCACTGGCCTATCGTTGATTCCATGACGTCATCTCGCCCTCGCCGTGCGAGTCCAACACGAGTTATGTCCTTAAGGCCAGTGATCGGACAAGGACACAGAGAAGTGCGAGTGACCTCTCATAAAAAGTTCACGTGTCGGTGATAGGAGCGGAAAATGGTAGACCATCGTGGACACACTGTGAACTGGTGCTGGGTACAACGTGTACAGGAAGTGACAGGTGGTAGGCCACAAGCCAGCTAGGCCTCCCGTGCACCCCCGCGGGGTTATCATGATTGGTGTCAAAATGTTTCTTGGCGTGTCCTAAACACGAATCTAAAATGTTTCCATCAAAAAGTTGGGATGCACAGGAGTTACAGCCCTTGGCGTAAGGGTACCCTCTAACACGCTCACTTGCGCCATTCAAATGTAACTTGAAATAGCTCCTGTAAATGAACAAGAAATCAGCTTTTGCTTACACTAGTTTTATTACTTACTCATCAGTGTGCCTGGTGGTAACTTGATCAGTCTTTTCTCATTCATTGTTTGGGTACAGTAGTGAGTGATTTTTATGTACCGATATTATCACTGCATCGGCGGTATGTCAACTGTTGTCCACAAAACCAAAAGGCCAAAATCAACTGTTCTGATGAATCATATTATACTACAATGCCTCTTGGTAGTTTCTGATTGTACCTGGAGCCACATGAGTAATGCATAAAGTCACAGTTTCACATTTATCTCCTCTACCCCCAAAATTCAAGAATTCGCCAAAGACACCAAACGACCACTTTGACAGCCTTTCAAACCCCTAAATTGTTCGGCTTTGATGGGAGATTATGTTCTTAATTTCCAGAATGGTTTTGTTGCTTACAGGTTTAATATTGATGGTATTCTCGTGTAACAAAATGTAGCATTAACAGTCTTTCAACAAGTCTGAACCCTGAGCGATCTGAAGCGACCAAAGCTAAGTGAATTTTCGTTGTTTTATTCGTTTAATCACCAGACGAAGACCTAAGAGGTCGAAACGCGTCGTGTTTTGTCTTGTAACTCGCTTGTCCACGTTCTCTGGGCGGTTCGCTAACATTTATTTAAAATATGTATAGTGCAACACAACATACAGTATTCACGGTGTCAGGAAAGAACATTTCTTGTTCATTTTCAAAGGCATAATTTGTCTGTATTCTCTCTTCATCAACAGTCAATGAAGCATCTCAAATTTCGCTTTCAAGCTTCATCAGAATCTTCAGAACTGGATTCCAGTGAAAAGTAATTCATAATGAACAAACAAGGGTATGTTTGGTGACATTTATTGAACAGTACTTTCTACTGCTTCTGTTATGCACTGTACGTCTACAAAACTACTGTTATCGTCACAAAGAAGTTGACTGATGATTAAAACAAGACATAAAACGAAACAAAAAAAAACGGAACAATGTTTAGTCTGTATTACAACTGTTTACACCATCAATAATTTTTAGTAGTAGACTGCTACTGCTACCATCACAACTGCAACACATTTTTTCTGCTCTTGATTGTTTCCCATTTGTTACATGCTGCTCTATTTTTCATGTACAAAAGAAAGGGATAATGAATTGAAAAGGGTATGTTTGGTGACATTTATTTATGCACTCATGTATATGAAACTACTTTTTGCCACCACAGAGAAACCAACGTACAATCAAAACAATAAATGAACGAAAACACTGACCATGTTATAAAAGAGGGAAGTTTGTATGTCAATCACTGACCATGTTATAAAAGAGGGAAGTTGGTATGTCAATCATTGACCATGTTAGATTGTTAATCACTGACAGAAAGAGTGTGTATGTCAATCACTGACCATGTTATAAAAGAGGGAAGTGGTATGTCAATCATTGACCATGTTATAAAAAAGTAGAAGGTAAAAGTGAGTGTATGTCAATCATTGACCGTGTTATAAAAGAGGGATTTGTATGTCATCATGACCATGTTTTAAAAGAAGACGCACGACCAATACACACACACCACCACCACACAACACACACACACACACACACACACACACACACACACACACACACACACACACACACACACTCTCTCTCTCTCTCTCTCTCTCTCCTCTCTCTCTCTCTCTCTCTCTCTCTCTCTCTGTCTGGAAGCTGCTATTAACTTGATCAATATTGATATTAATGAGTCCTTAAAAGATTTCAATGATTGTATAACAAGGGCAGCATAGTGTATGGAAAAGCAAACACGTATTGGTGGCAGTGGGAGAGATGATGACTGGAACAATAGCGAATGCCGCGCTGGTAAAAGAAAGGCCCGTAACTTGTTAAAGTAATTTCCTCGTACGTTGTCTGTTGCTGAACATGATTTTCATTGTACAGCCAGACGTGAGTATAAAATATGCTGAAGAGAACAGAAAAACAGTTCAACAATGCGGTGATAGCGGATTCATTGCATTCTATTAATGATCAGAAAGAATTCTGGGACTGCCTGCGCAAAATTTCAAAAAAGAGGAAGCAGCCTTTGAATAACATTAGCGTGAATGAATGGTTTCAACATTTTACTACTAATGAGCATCTGCATACAGCTGAGTATCACCATGAAAGTGACTATAGCAATGACGAGCGATGGCAACGGTAACGATTACGATAGTGATAGCTTTAATGGTAATGATCACAGAAGTTTAAATCATCCAATTTCAATTGAAGAAATTTTGATGGCTTTGAGAAAAATAAAGAAACGCAAAGCTACTGGGCCTGACAGAATCATTGAAGATCTATTAGAACATGCTTGTAAATCGAATTTAATCCTGGACGTCCTCTTAAAAAAAACGTCAACTCCTTATTTGATAAAGGAATTTATCCCGAAAGTCGGACAGAATCAATTGTTCTTCCTATCTATAAAAAGGGAAACATAAACGATCCTAACAACTACAGAAGTGTTTCACTTTGCAATGCATGCAGTATGCTGTATAGTGCTGTTAATAACAGTAGACTTCAAGAATGGGTAGAGCAAAACAATATTACAGGGGAACTCCAAGCTGAGTTCAAGCGAAATTATTCTACTTTTAATCATATGTTTACCTTGATGGCTTTCATACAAAAACAGTTTTCTTTAAACCGGAAATTGTATGTTGTTTTTATTGACTTTGAGAAGGCATTTGACTCCATTAATAGAAGTATTCTTCGGCCTGTCTTGTTTAAAAATGGTATAAGTGGTAAACTATACAAATGCATCATGAGTATGTATGAATCCGTGAAAGCAAGAGTGAGAAATGGGGCTACTCTAAGTGAACACATCATGTGTACATCTGGAGTCAAACAGGGTGATATTTGTAGTCCTGTTTTGTTTTCTTTATTTGTAAATGAACTGACAGTAGAGGTTGTGAACTCTGGAAGACATGGTGCTACATTTACAAACGATTTCTTGGAAATCTTCATTCTACTCCTAGCGGACGACGTGGCGTTAATTGCAGAAACTGTTGTTGGGTTGCAAAATCAGTTAAATAGTTTACAGCGAGCTGCTGATTCTCTTCAATTGAATGTAAATATGAACAAAAGGAATATAATAGTATTCAGAAAGGGAGGATATCTTTCTTCAAGAGAAAGATGGATACATAATGAAATTATAATGCCAGTAGTAAATGTTTATATGTTTCTAGGTATATACGTTCTGCTCATTTAAGCTTTACTTTTGCCTGTGAAAATATTGCACGCAGGGCCAAAAGTGTCTTATTATGCATTATGAAGAGATTATGTCTGCTGAACAATGATTCTCTGAAATTATTCTTAAAGTTATTGGATGTTGATATTCAACCTATGATATAACATGGGGCTCAATTGTGGGGACTGGACGCTGCTGCTATCCATTGTGAAAAGCTTCATTTATATGCCTTAAAGACATTTCTCGGAGTTTGACCACGGACACCTAATGATTTTGTCTACGGCGAAACGAATCGATACCCTATATCTTTACAGTCTGTAGTCAAATACATCCAATACTGGTTAAAATTAACGCAGATGGATTCTGAAATAAGCTACCTTACAGGGCACACAGAATGTTGTTAGAACTGGATGGTAGAGGTAACAAAACCTGGGTCTCAAACATTCGAAACAAATTGTATGAATCTGGATTTGGAGTCGTATGGCTTAGTCAAAGTGTCGGACATGTGAAAGCCTTTATACGCGTATTTCGTGAGAGACTGATCGACTGTAGATGGCAAGACTGGCATTTTCACATTAGAAATAGCGATAGATTTTATTTTTAAAGAATGATAAATGGTTTCCATAGTGTGCCTGGCTATATGCCAATGGTTATTAACAGAAAATGAAAGCGTGTGATGACAAAATATCGTTTGGTATTTCTGATATCTCTGTTCATCATTTTCATTACAGACAGTTAAGGAATTGTTATCTTCTCTGTCCATCATGTAGCGCGTCAAAAGAAGATGAATTTCATTTATACTCATTTGCCCAGAACTTAGTGATCTCAGAGAATAAATTTTTTCCCCTTAAATATTTCAAACAACTTTACTTGTTTAAAGTTGTTATGTTAATAAACGTCAACAAATGAATATTGTTAAGCAGTTAATGTTATATTTGAACAAAGCATTCAAGAGAATAAGTCTGCATTTATCATTGTTAGGTAATAACCCTCGAGACTAAATATTTTCAATGGACCCCCCTCCCCATTCTAAGGGTTTATAGCCTTTCGAATAAAAATGTCAATGTCAGTGTCAATGTCAGTCTCTCTCTCTCTCTCTCCTCTCTCTCCTCTTCTCTCTCCTCTCTCTCTCTCTCTCTTTTCTCTCTCTCTCCTCTCTCTCTCCTCTACACACACACACACACACACACACCCACACCACACACACCACACACACACACACACACACACACACACGCACGCGCGTTCACGCACACACACACACACACACACAGCGTGCACGCGCGACCTTCAATAGGATCACTTACAACAATAGTCGCTGTTACCCCGCCCCCTCCCCATTCCTCAGCTACACAGGACCGTGCGATGGCAAGTACACCCCCGCCCCCTCCCCTCCCATTCCTCAGCTACATAGGACCGTGCGATGGAAAGTACACCACCGCCCCCTCCCCTCCCATTCCTCAGCTACATAGGACCGTGCGATGGCAAGTACACCACCGCCCCCTCCCCTCCCCATTCCTCAGCTACATAGGACCGTGCGATGGCAAGTACACCACCGCCCCCTCCCCTCCCATTCCTCAGCTACATAGGACCGTGCGATGGCAAGTACACCACCGCCCCCTCCCCTCCCATTCCTCAGCTACATAGGACCGTGCGAGGGAAAAAGTACACCACCGCCCCCCTCCCCTCCCCATTCCTCAGCTACACAGGACCGTGCGAGGGGAAAGTACACCACCACCCCCTCCCCCTCCCATTTTTCAGCTACACAGGACCGTGCGATGGCAAGTACAACCACCGC
>CM031613.1:83045817-83065817 GCA_018398815.1 Conus ventricosus | reverse complement strand
AATGTAGGAAAACGAAGGGGAATGTAGGAAAACGAAGGGAATGTAGGAAAACGAAGGGGAATGTAGGAAAAGAAAGGGAATGTAGGAAAAGGAAGGGAATGTAGGAAAAGGAAGGGAATGTAGGAAAAGGTAGGGAATGCAGGAAAAGAAGGGGAATGTAGGAAAAGGAAGGGGATGTAGGAAAAAGGAAGGGAATGTAGGAAAAGGAAGGGAATGTAGGAAAAAGGAAGGGAACGTAGGAACAGGAAGGGGATGTAGGAAAAGGAAGGGGAATGTAGGAACAGGAAGGGAATGTGGGAAAAGAAGGGGAACGTAGGAACAGGAAGGGAACGTAGGAACAGGAAGGGGATGTAGGAAAAGGAAGGGGAATGTAGGAACAGAAAGGGAATGTAGGAAAAGAAGGGGAATGTAGGAACAGGATGGGAATGTAGGAAAAGGAAGGGGATGTAGGAGAAGGAAGGAATGTAGGAAAAGGAAGGGGATGTAGGAGAAGGAAGGGAATATAGGAAAAGGAAGGGGAATGCAGGAAAAGGAAGGGAATGTTGGAAAAGGTAGATCATTTAGCAATAGGAATTGAATGTAGGAAAAGGTAGGATATGTAGGAAAGGAAAAGGTGAAGAGTGTAGGAAAAAGGAAGGGAGTGTTGGAAAAGTTAAACAGAATATAATTAAAGGACAGGGTAGTGTATGGAGAGGTAAGAACAGATAGGAGAAGGCAGGGGAATGTAGGAAAAGTAGAGCCTCCCGGTAAAGATAGAAGCATGTCGAAAAAGAAAGGGGAATGTAAAGGAAAGGAGATTGTAGAGAAAGATAGAGGAAGGCAAAGAAAAGGAGCCAGTAGAAAAAGATCGGGGAATGTCAAGAAAAGGAGAATGTAGAGAAAGAGAGGGGAATGTCAAGAAAAGGAGAATGTGGAGAAAGATAGAGGAATGTAAATAAAAGGAGCAAGTAGAAAAAGGGGAATGTAAAGGACAGGAGAATGTTGAAAAAGATAGGGAAATGTAAAGAAAAGGATGAAGAAAAAGATAGGGGAATGTAAAAAAAAAAGGAGAATGTAGAAAAAGATAGGTGAATGTATAGAAATCGAAGTAGAAAAAGATAGGGGAATGTAAGGAAAAGGAGAATGTAGAAAAAGATAGGGGAATGTAAAGAAAAGAATGTAGAAAAAGAGGGGGAATGTAAGAAAAGGGTGTAGAAAAAGATAAGGGAATGTAAAGAAAGGGATGTAAAAAAAGATAGGGGAATGCAAAGAAAAGGAGAATGTCTAAAAAGATAGGGGAATGTAAAGAAAAGGATGTAGAAAAAGATAGGGGAATGTAAAGAAAATGAGAATGTTGAAAAAGACAGGGGTATGTAAAGAAAAGGATGTAGAAAAAGATAGGGGAATGTAAATAAAAGACGGATGTAGAAAAAGATAGGGGAATGTAAAGAAAAGGATGTAGAGAAAGATAGAGGAATGTAAAGAAAAGGATGTAGAAAAAGATAGGGGAATGTAAAGAAAAGGAGAATGTAGGAAAAGATAGAGGAATGCAAAGAAAAGGATGTAGAGAAAGATAGAGGAATGTAAAGAAAAGGAGCAAGTAGAAAAAAATAGGGGAATGTAAAGAAAAGGAGTAAGTGGAAAAAGATAGGGGAATGTAAAGATAAGGATGTAGAAAAAGATAGGGGAATGTAAAGATAAGGATGTAGAAAAAGATAGGGGAATGTAAAGATAAGGATGTAGAAAAAGATAGGGGAATGTAAAGATAAGGATGTAGAAAAAGATAGGGGAATGTAAAGAAAAGGATATAGAAAAAGATAGGAGAATGTGTAGAAAAGGATATAGAAAAGATAGGAGAATGTAAAGAAAAGGATGTAGAAAAAGATAGGGGAATGTATAGAAAAGGATGTAGAAAAAAGATAGGGGAATGCAAAGAAAAGGATGTAGAAAAAAGATACGGGAATGTAAAGAAAAGGATGTAGAAAAAGATAGGGGAATGTAAAGAAAAGGATGTAGAAAAAGATAGAGGAATGTAAAGAAAAGGATGTAGAAAAAGATAGGGGAATGTAAAGAAAACGATGTAGAAAAATATAGGGGAATGTAAAGAAAAGACGGATGTAGAAAAAGACAGAGGAATGTAAAGAAAAGGATGTAGAAAAAGACAGAGGAATGTAAAGAAAAGGATGTAGAAAAAGACAAGGGAATGTAAGGAAAAGGATGTAGAAAAAGATAAGGGAATGTATAGAAAAGGATGTAGAAAAAGATAGGGGAGTGTATAGAAAATGAGAATGTAGAAAAAATAGGGGAATGTAAAGAAAAGGATGTAGAAAAAGATAGGGGAATGTATAGAAAATAAGAATGTAGAAAAAAATAGGGGAATGTAAAGAAAAGGATGTAGAAAAAGATAGGGGAGTGTATAGAAAATAAGAATGTAGAAAAAATAGGGGAATGTAAAGAAAAGGAGGATGTAGAAAAGATAGGGGAATGTAAAGAAAAGGAGGATGTTGAAAAAGATAGTTGAATGCATAGAAAAGGAGTATGTAGAAAAAGATAGTTGAATGCATAGAAAAGGAGAATGTAGAAAAAGATAGTTGAATGCAAAGAAAAGGAGAATGTAGAAAAAAGATAGTTGAATGCATAGAAAAGGAGGATGTAGAAAAAGATAGGGGAATGTAAAGAAAAGGAGAATGTAGAAACAGATAGGGGAATGTAAAGAAAAGGAGAATGTAGAAAAAGATAGGGGAATGTAAAGGAAAGGAGGATGTAGAAAAAGATAGGGGAATGTATAGAAATGGAAGTAGAAAAAGAAAGATAGGGGAATGTATAGAAATGGGAGTAGAAAAGAAAAGAATGTAGAAAAAGATAGGGGAATGTAAAGAAAAGGATGTAGAAAAAGATAGGGGAATGTAAAGAAAAGGAGGATGTAGAAAAAGATAGGGGAATGTAAAGAAAAGGATGTAGAAAAGATAGGGGAATGTATAGAAAGGATATAGAAAAAGATAGGAGAATGTAAAGAAAAGGATGTAGAAAAAGATAGGGGAATGTAAAGAAAAGGATGTAGAAAAAGATCGGGGAATGTATAGAAAGGATATAGAAAAAGATAGGAGAATGTAAAGAAAAGGATGTAGAAAAGAGAGGGGAATGTAAAGAAAAGTATATAGAAAAAGATAGGGGAATGTATAGAAAGGATATAGAAAAAGATAGGAGAATGTAAAGAAAAGGATGTAGAAAAAGATAGGGGAATGTAAAGAAAAGGATGTAGAAAAAGATCGGGGAATGTAAAGAAAAGGGTGTAGAAAAGATAAGGGAATGTAAAGAAAAGGATGTAAAAAAAAAGATAGGGGAATGTATAGAAAAGGATGTAGAAAAAGATAGGGGAATGTAAAGAAAAGGATGTAGAAAAAGATAGGGGAATGTAAAGAAAAGGATGTAGAAAAAGATCGGGGAATGTAAAGAAAAGGGTGTAGAAAAAGATAAGGGAATGTAAAGAAAAGGATGTAAAAAAAAGATAGGGGAATGTATAGAAAAGGATGTTGAAAGAGATAGGGGAATGTAAAGAAAAGGATGTAGAAAAGATAGGGGAATGTAAAGAAAAGAGAATGTTGAAACAGATAGGGGAATGTAAAGAAAAGGATGTAGAAAAAGATAGGGGAATGTAAAGAAAAGGAGAATGTCTAAAAAGATAGGGGAATGTAAAGGAAAGGATGTAGAAAAAGACAGGGGTATGTAAAGAAAAGGATGTAGAAAAAGATAAAGGAATGTAAAGAAAAGGAGAATGTTGAAACAGATAGGGGTATGTAAAGAAAGGATGTAGAAAAAGATAGGGGAATGTAAATATAAGACGGATGTAGAAAAAGATAGGGGAATGTAAAGAAAAGGATGTAGAGAAAGATAGAGGAATGTAAAGAAAAGGAGCAAGTAGAAAAAGATAGGGGAATGTAAAGAAAAGGATGTAGAGAAAGATAGAGGAATGTAAAGAAAAGGATGTAGAGAAAGATAGAGGAATGTAAAGAAAAGGAGAATGAAGAAAAAGATAGGGGAATGTAAAGAAAAGGATGTAGAGAAAGATAGAGGATGTAAAGAAAAGGAGAATGAAGAAAAAGATAGGGGAATGTAAATATAAGACGGATGTAGAAAAAGATAGGGGAATGTAAAGAAAAGGATGTAGAGAAAGATAGAGGAATGTAAAGAAAAGGAGCAAGTAGAAAAAGAAAGGGGAATGTAAAGAAAAGGAGCAAGTGGAAAAAGATATGGGAATGTAAAGAAAAGGAGCAAGTAGAATAAGACAGGGGAATGTAAAGAAAAGGAGCAAGTAGAAAAAGATAGGGGAATGTAAAGATAAGGATGTAGAAAAAGATAGGGGAATGTAAAGAAAAGGAGCAAGTAGAAAAAGATAGAGGAATGTAAAGAAAAGAACCAAGTAGAAAAAGACAGGGGAATGTATAGAAAACGAGCAAGTAGAAAAAGATAATGGAATGTAAAGATAAGGATGTAGAAAAAGATAGGGGAATGTATAGAAAAGGATATAGAAAAAGATAGGAGAATGTAAAGAAAAGGATGTAGAAAAAGATAGGGGAATGTAAAGAAAAGGAGGATGTAGAAAAAGATAGGGGAATGTAAAGAAAAGGGTGTAGAAAAAGATAGGGGAATGTAAAGAAAAGGAGGATGTAGAAAAAGATAGGGGAATGTATAGAAAAGGATGTAGAAATAGGACAGGGGAATGTAAAGAAAAGGATGTAGAAAAAGATAGGAGAATGTAAAGAAAAGGATGTAGAAAAAGATAGGAGAATGTAAAGAAAAGGATGTAGAAAAAGATAGGGGAATGTAAAGAAAAGGATGTAGAAAAAGATAGGGGAATGTAAAGAAAAGGATGTAGAAAAAGATAGGGGAATGTAAAGAAAAGGATGTAGAAAAAGATAGGGGAATGCATAGAAAGGGATGTAGAAAAAGATAGGGGAATGTAAAGAAAAGGATGTAGAAAAAGATAGGGGAATGTATAGAAAAGGATGTAGAAAAAGATAGTTGAATGCATAGAAAAGGATGTAGAAAAAGATAGGGGATGCAAAGAAAAGGATGTAGAAAAAGATAGGGGAATGCAAAGAAAAGGAGAATGTAGAAAAAGATAGGGGAATGTATAGAAAAGGAGAATGTAGATAAAGATAGGGGAATGTAAAGAAAAGGATGTAGAAAAAGATGGGGAATGTAAAGAAAAGGATGTAGAAAAGATAGGGGAATGTAAAGAAAAAGATATAGAAAAAGATAGGGGAATGTATAGAAAAGGAGAATGTAGAAAAATATACGGGAATGTATAGAAAAGGAGAATGTAGAAAAAGATAGGGGAGTGTATAGAAAATAAGAATGTAGAAAAAATAGGGGAATGTAAAGAAAAGGAGAATGTAGAAAAAGTATAGGGGAATGTAAAGAAAAGGAGGATGTAGAAAAAGATGGTTGAATGCATAGAAAAGGAGAATGTAGAAATAGATAGTTGAATGCATTGAAAAGGAGGATGTAGAAATAGATAGGGGAATGTAAAGAAAAGGAGAATGTAGAAACAGATAGGGGAATGTAAAGAAAAGGAGAATGTAGAAAAAGATAGGGGAATGCAAAGAAAAGGATGACGTAGAAAAAGATAGGGGAATGTAAAGAAAAGGATGACGTAGAAAAAGATAGGGGAATGTATAGAAATGGAAGTAGAAAAAGAAATATAGGGGAATGTATAGAAAATGGGAGTAGAAAAGAAAAGGATGTAGAAAAAGATAGGAGAATGTAAAGAAAAGGATGTAGAAAAAGATAGGGGAATGTATAGAAAAGGATATAGAAAAGATAGGGGAATGTATAGAAAAGGATGTAGAAAAAGATAGGGGAATGTAAAGAAAAGGATGTAGAAAAAGATAGAGGAATGTAAGAAAAGGATGTAGAAAAAGATAGGAGAATGTAAAGAAAAGGATGTAGAAAAAGATAGGGGAATGTATAGAAAAGGATGTAGAAAAAGATAGGGGAATGTATAGAAAAGGATGTAGAAAAGATAGGGGAATGTAAAGAAAGGATGTAGAAAAAGATAGAGGAATGTAAAGAAAAGGATGTAGAAAAAAGATAGGGGAATGTAAAGGAAAGGAGATTGTAGAGAAAGATAGAGGAATGTAAAAAAAGGAGAATGTTGAAAAAGATAGGGGAATGTAAAGGAAAGGAGATTGTAGAGAAAGATAGAGGAATGTAAAGAAAAGGAGCCAGTAGAAAAAGATCGGGGAATGTCAAGAAAAGGAGAATGTAGAGAAAGATAGAAGCATGTCGAAAAAGAAAGGGGAATGTAAAGGAAAGGAGATTGTAGAGAAAGATAGAGGAATGTAAAGAAAAGGAGCCAGTAGAAAAAGATCGGGGAATGTCAAGAAAAGGAGAATGTAGAGAAAGATAGAGGAATGTAAAGAAAAGGAGCAAGTAGAAAAAGGGGAATGTAAAGGACAGGAGAATGTTGAAAAAGATAGGGGAATGTAAAGAAAGACGGATGCAGAAAAAGATAGAGGAATGTAAAGAAAAGGATGTAGAAAAAGATAGACGAATGTAAAGAAAAGGATGTAGAAAAAGATAGAGGAATGTAAAGAAAAGGATGTAGAAAAAGATAGGGGAATTTATAGAAAAGGAGAATGTAGAAAAAGATAGGGGAATGTAAAGAAAGGATGTAGAAAAAGATAAGGGAATAAATAGAAAAGGAGGATGTAGAAAAAGATAGTTGAATGCATAGAAAAGGAGGATGTAGAAAAAGATAGTTGAATGCATAGAAAAGGAGAATGTAGAAAAAGATAGTTGAATGCATAGAAAAGGAGAATGTAGAAAAAGATAGGGGAATGTATAGAAAAGGAGAATGTAGAAAAAGATAGGGGAATGTAAAGAAAAGGAGGATGTTGAAAAAGATAGTTGAATGCATAGAAAAGGAGAATGTAGAAAAAGATAGTTGAATGCATAGAAAAGGAGAATGTAGAAAAAGATAGTTGAATGCATAGAAAAGGATAATGTAGAAAAAGATAGTTGAATG
The DNA here is from genome assembly GCA_018398815.1 of Conus ventricosus. Lineage (NCBI taxonomy): Eukaryota > Metazoa > Mollusca > Gastropoda > Neogastropoda > Conidae > Conus > Conus ventricosus. Next base: position 83,058,808 of record CM031613.1, on the reverse strand, counting down.
CATAGAAAAGGGGGATGTAGAAAAGGATATTGAATGCATGGAAAAGGAGAATGTAGAAAAAGATAGGGGAATGTAAAGAAAAGGAGAATGTAGAAAAACATAGGGGAATGTAAAGAAAAGGAGAATGTAGAAAAGATAGGGGAATGTAAAGAAATGGAGGATGTAGAAAAAGATAGGGGAATGTATAGAAATGGAAGTAGAAAAAGAAAGATAGGGGAATGTATAGAAATGGGAGTAGAAAAGAAAAGGATGTAGAAAAAGATAGGGGAATGTAAAGAAAAGGATGTAGAAAAAGATAGGGGAATGTAAAGAAATGGAAGTAGAAAAAGAAAGATAGGGGAATGTATAGAAATGGGAGTAGAAAGAAAAGGATGTAGAAAAAGATAGGGGAATGTAAAGAAAAGGAGGATGTAGAAAAAGATAGGGGAATGTAAAGAAATGGAAGTAGAAAAAGAAAGGAGGGTGTAGAAAACGACTTGGAAATATAAAAAAGAGGAAGTAGAAAAGATAGAGGAATGTAAAAAATTAATTAAAAAAAAGGTTGTAAAATAGATAGGGGACTGTAAAAAAAGGAGGAAGTAGAGAAAGATAGGGGAATGTAAAGAAATGGAAGTAGACAAAGATAGGGGAATGTAAAGAAATGGAAGTAGAAAAAAGATAGGGGAATGTGAAGAAATGGAAGTAGAAAAGACAGGGGAACGTAAAGAAATGGAAGTAGAAAAAGATAGGGGAATGTAAAGAAATGGAAGTAGAAAAGACAGGGGAACGTAAAGAAAAGGAGGAAGTAGAAATAAAAACAACAACAGGGGACTGTAAAAGGAAAGGGGGAAGTAGAAATAGATTTAGGGAATATAAACAAAAAGGAGGATGTAGAAAAAGATAGGGGAATGTGAAAAAAGGTAAGGAATATCATGAAAGGTTGGAGAATGTAGGGAATTATAAGTTAAGGAATATAATGAAAGGTTGGAGAATGTAGGAGATGGTAAAGAATATCATGAAAGGTTGGGGAATGTAGGGGATGATAAAGGTAAGGAATATCATTAAAGGTTGGAGAATGTAGGGGATGATAAAGGTAAGGAATATCATGAAAGGTTGGAAAATGTAGGGGATGATAAAGGTAAGGAATATCATGAAAGGTTGGAGAATGTAGGGGATGATAAAGGTAAGGAATATCATGAAAGGTTGGAGAATGTAGGGGATGATAAAGGTAAGGAATATCATGAAAGGTTGGAGAATGTAGTGGATGGTAAGGAATATCATGAAAGGTTGGAGAATGTAGGGGATGATAAAGGTAAGGAATATCATGAAAGGTTGGAGAATGTAGGGGATGATAAAGGTAAGGAATATCATGAAAGGTTGGAGAATGTAGTGGATGGTAAGGAATATCATGAAAGGTTGGAGAATGTAGGGGATGATAAAGGTAAGGAATATCATGAAAGGTTGGAGAATGTAGGGGATGATAAAGGTAAGGAATATCATGAAAGGTTGGAGAATGTAGTGGATGGTAAGGAATATCATGAAAGGTTGGAGAATGTAGGGGATGATAAAGGTAAGGAATATCATGAAAGGTTGGAGAATGTAGGGGATGATAAAGGTAAAGAATATCATGAAAGGTTGGAGAATGTAGGGGATGATTAAAGGTAAGGAATATCATGAAAGGTTGGAGAATGTAGGGGATGATACAGGTAGAAATATCATGAAAGGTTAGAGAATGTATGGTGTGATAAAGGTAAGGGATATCATGAAAGGTTGGAGAATGTAGGGGATGGTAAGGAATATCATGAAAGGTTGGAGAATGTAGGGGATGTAAGGAATGTAGGAAAAGGCCAACAGGGGAAGTCACTCTTCTGCCAATGACGAGAAAGCTGTGTACGGAACTGGGCAGGGTCAGGTACCCCGACTTCAACATCATGGTTAGATAACAGACACAGAGATTGAAACACATGGTTAGATAACAGACACAGAGATTGAAACACATGGTTAGATAACAGACACAGAGATTGAAACACATGGTTAGATAACAGACACAGAGATTGAAACACATGGTTAGATAACAGACACAGAGATTGAAAACACAGGGTTAGATAACAGACACAGAGATTGAAACACATGGTTAGATAACAGACACAGAGATTGAAACACATGGTTAGATAACAGACACAGAGATTGAAACACATGGTTAGATAACAGACACAGAGATTGAAACACATGGTTAGATAACAGACACAGAGATTGAAACACATGGTTAGATAACAGACACAGAGATTGAAACACATGGTTAGATAACAGACACAGAGATTGAAAACACAGACAAAGACTTCAATATCATGGTTAGATAACAGACACAGAGATTGAAACACAGACAAAGACTTCAATATCATGGTTAGATAACAGACACAGAGATTGAAACACAGACAAAGACTTCAATGTCATGGTTAGATAACAGACACAGAGATTGAAACACAGACAAAGACTTCAATGTCATGGTTAGATAACAGACACAGAGATTGAAACACAGACAAAGACTTCAATATCATAGTTAGATAACAGACACAGAGATTGAAACACAGACGAGACTTCAATATCATGGTTAGATAACAGACACAGAGATTGAAACACAGACGCTTCAATATCATGGTTAGATAAAAGACACAGACATTGAAACACAGATGAAGACTTCAATATCATGGTTAGATAAAGACACAGACATTGAAACACAGATGAAGACTTCAATATCATGGTTAGATAACAGACGCAGAGACTGAAACACAGAGAAAGACGTCAATATTATGGTTATATAACAGACACAGAGATTGAAACACAGAGAAAGACGTCAATATTATGGTTAGATAACAGACACAGAGATTGAAACACAGAGTAAGTGGAAACAATCAGGTGTCTGTACAGCTTCGTTCCGTTTGAAATCCAATCCGTCTTCCACACTGGCTGACACCAAAAATTAATGCGCCAAAGCCTTGCTTAGAAATCGGGTTTTATAGACTGGCGCAGTTAATTTATAGACTGGCGCAGTATTTATAGATGGCGCAAGTATTTAAGACTGGGCAGTATTTATAGACTGGCGCAATTAGATTGTTTTGAGAATTTCTATTGTGTGTGAAAGTTGGTTTTCCTCAGTTTCTTCCTATGGCCATCAAGATGCAAGCCAGCTGGATCCAAGCAGACAATTAACATCAAAGGAATAGGACTGTTTGGAGGTGGGGGGGGGGGGATGATCCAGCTGGCCTGAAGACAGGTTCACGGGTGAGTGAAAACGCCTGAAATTTGACAATAAACAAGTAAGGTAACTCTTGCTCCCACAAGAAAACATAACTCTAAAGGAATGCTGCTAACGACACCGAATCGCCTAGCAGACATGACAGCACAGAGCACACAGAACAAACAAGGAAACATCCCCAAAAAGGATGCTGCAAGCTTGCCCATATACCCTGTACCGAACACATCTACACAGCAGCAAGAACTGGAGAAATGGATAAATATAAAGTAACTTTTATTCAAGACTGGCACAGACTTTTAAACTTGAATATGTTCGGTATGGGATATATGGGCAAGCTTGGAGCATCCTTTTCGGGGGGATGTTTCCTTGTTTGTTCTGTGTGCTCTGTGCTGTCATGTCTGCTAGGCGATTTGGTGTCGTAAGCAGCATTCCTTTAGAGTTATGTTTTCTTGTGGGAGCAAGAGTTACCTTACTTGTTTATTGCTTACTGTTTACTGTTCCCTGTCTCATTTCATATTTACTGAAATTTGATGTCAACTAAGAGGAAGGTCATGTGTTTGAAGATTGTTTGTGGTTTTTTTCAGTGACCCCCCCCCCCCCCCCCCCCTCCCGAACAAGGTAAATAATTGGTGGGAGTTGTTCTTTTGATCAATTTACAGTTTAACATTCAATGCCGGCTCAACCTTATGGTAGGCCTCAAAACGCTTACATGGATTATGCAGTGTTTACATGGATTATGCAGTGTTTACATGGATGGATTATGCAGTGTTTACATGGATTATGCAGTGTTTACATGGATTATACAGTGTTTGCATGGATTATGCAGTGTTTACATGGATTGTACAGTGTTTACATGGATTATCCAGTGTTTACATGGATTATGCGGTGTTTACATGGATTAGACAGTATTCACATGGATTTACAGTGTTTACATGGATTATACAGTGTTTGCGTGGATTATACAGTGTTTACATGGGTTATGCAGTGTTTACATGGATTATGCAGTGTTTACATGGATTATACAGTGTTTACATGGATTATACAGTGTTTGCATGGATTATGCAGTGTTTACATGGATTATACTGTGTTTGCATGGATCATACAGTGTCTACATGGATTATACTGTGTTTACATGGATCATCCAGTGTTTACATGGATTATACAGTGTTGGCATGGCATACACAGTGTTTTAGTGCAGAATCCTATTCGTGGCGTAAGGACACCAACCAGGTTAATGCTGCTTGTACGAGCTACCGCTGGAAGCGGATACCTTCCATTACCCCCACCCCCATCCCCATCGCCTGCGTCAAAAAATAGTAATGTTCTGTGCTGGGTGGGAAGGGCGCCGGGAGCCTGACCTCATAGCCAGCAGTCAGGGAGGTCAGTGCAGTCGGGGAGGTCAGGGAGATTAGTGCAGTTAGGGAGGTCAGTGCAGTCAGGTCAGTGCAGTCAGGTCAGTGCAGTCGGGGAGGTCAGGGGAGATCAGTGCAGTCAGGGAGGTCAGTGCAGTCAGGGAGGTCAGTGCAGTCAGGTCAGTGCAGTCAGGTCAGTGCAGTCAGGGAGGTCAGGGCAGTCAGGAAGGTCAGTTCAGTCAGGGAGGTCAGTGCAGTCAGGTCAGTGCAGTGAGGGAGGTCAGTGCAGCCAGGAAGGTCAGTTCAGTCAGGGAGTTCAGTGAAGTCAGGTCAGTGCAGTCAGGGAGGTTAGTGCAGTCAGTTCAGTCAGTTCAGTCAGGGAGGTCAGTGAAGTCAGGTCAGTGCAGTCAGGGAGGTTAGTGCAGTCAGGAAGGTCAGGTCAGTGCAGTCAGGTCAGTGCAGTCAGGTCAATGCAGTCAGGGAGGTCAGTGCAGTCAGGTAGGTCAGTGCAGTGCAGTCGGGGGGGGGGGGGGGGTCATTGCAGTCAGGGAGGTCAGTGCAGTCGGGGGGGTCATTGCAGTCAGGTCAGTGCAGTCAGGGAGGTCAGTGCAGTCAGGGAGGTCAGTGCAGTCAAGGAGGCCAGTGCAGTCAGGGAGGTCAGTGCAGTCAGGTCAGTGCAGTCAGGGAGGTCAGTGCAGTCAGGGAGGTCAGTGCAGTCAGGGGGGTCATTGCAGTCAGGTCAGTGCAGTGAGGGAGGTCAGTGCAGTGAGGGAGGTCAGTGCAGTCAGGGGGGGGGGGTCAGTGCAGTCAGGTCAGTGCAGTGAGGGAGGTCAGTGCAGTCAGGGAGGTCAGTGCAGTCAGGGAGGTCAGTTCAGGCACTGACTGCCCCGTGCTCATGCACTCCGTAACCCGGCAACTCAGTGAGGTGCGGCCTGCCCCCTCACACACACACATCCTCCTAATCCCTCCCATTCTTCCCCAGCTCTTGGCACGGTACGAGACATGCCGGCAACCCACAGACTTGCCGGCATCGGGTAACAGCCAATCACATGTCAGCTTGTCACTCACGCCCAACAGTTTTTTTTTTTCTTTCTTTCTTTCTTTTTGACACGTGAGCTTGATGGGTTTGACGTCACTGGTAGCGGGGTGGCCCGAGGATCATGCGAGAGCTGTGAAAGCCACGGTGTGGCTGAGGTTTGATTCTTCTTGAGCAGGGGATTTTCTCCTCACTGGCTGGCTTGGATTGGTGGTCTGGCCGCTAGTCTTTCAGAAAGCAGGAAAAAATGTGGTCTACAGCTCACATCACACTCTACAGGAAAAACTATGGTCTACAGCTCACAGCACACACTACAGGAAAAAAAACTATGGTCTACAGCTGACAGCACGCTCTACAGAAAAAAAACTATGGTCTACAGCTCACAGCACGCTCTACAGAAGAAAAAAAACTATGGTCTACAGCTCACACCACACTCTACAGGAAAATCTATGGTCTACAGCTCACAGTACACACTACAGGAAAAAAAAACTATGGTCTACAGCTCACAGCACACACTACAGGAAAAAGAACTATGGTCTACAGCTCACAGCACACTCTACAGGAAAAACGATGGTCTACAGCTCACAGCACACTCTATAGGGAAAACTATGGTCTACAGCTCACAGCACACACTACAGGAAAAAAAAAACTATGGTCTACAGCTCACAGCACGCTCTACCGCAATACACTGCTCTGACTTACTGAGATCGATAGACAGATACATGGACATAGAGACAAACAGATAGATAGATAGATAGATAGATAGACAGATAGATAGATAGATAGATAGATAGATAGATAGATAGATAGATAGATAGACAGATAGATAGATAGATAGATAGATAGATAGATAGATAGATAGATAGATAGATAGATAGATAGATAGATAGATAGATAAATAGATAGATAGATAGATGGATAGATAGAAGATAGATAGATAGACAGATAGATAGACAGACAGATAGATAGATAAATAGATAGACAGACAGACAGACAGTTAGATAGATAGATAGATAGATAACAGACAGACAGACGACACAGATAGATAGATAGATAGATAGATAGATAGATAGATAGATAGATAGATAGATAGATAGATAGATAGTAGACAGACAGACAGACCAGACAGACAGACAGAAAGAGAGATGGATGGATGGATGGAATGGAGATGGATGGATGGATGGATTACCGTATAATGTAAAATGTACAAATTCAAGGGCACAAGAAAACAATGCAACAGAAATACAGCAGAACACAGTCTAACGCAATAAGATGATGCATATAGTCCAACGCAGTAAGGTGATATACACAGTCCAAGGCAATAAGGAGATCTATACAGTCCAACGCAATAAGGAGATCTATACAGTCCAACGCAGTAAGGAGATCTATACAGTCCAAGCAATAAGAAGATCTATACAGTCCAACGCAATAAGAAGATCTATACAGTCCAACGCAATAAGAAGATCTATACAGTCCAACGCAAGAAGAAGATCTATACAGTCCAACGCAATAAGGAGATCATACAGTCCACGCAATAAGGAGATCTATACAGTCCAACGCAGTAAGGTGATATACACAGTCCAACGCAGTAAGGTGATACATACAGTCTAACGAAATAAGGTGATATACACAGTCCAAGGCAGTAAGGTGATATATACAGTCCAAGCAATAAGATGATATACACAGTCTAACGCAGTAAGGTGATATATACAGTCTAACGCAGTAAGGTGATATATACAGTCCAATGCAGTAAGGTGATCTATACAGTCCAACGCAGTAAGGGATCTATACAGTCCAACGCAGTAAGGTGATATACACAGTCTAACACAGTAAGGTGATATGTACAGTCCAACGCAGTAAGGTTATATACACTGTCCAACGCAAGTAAGGTGATATATACAGTCTAACGCAGTAAGGTGATATATACAGTCCAACGCAGTAAGGTGATATATACAGTCCAAAGATATAAGGTGATATAACAGTCCAACGAAATGTAGGTGATATATACAGTCCAAGCAATAAGGAGATATACAGTCCAACGAATAAGGTGATATATACAGTCCAACGCAGTAAGGTGATATATACAGTCCAACGCAGTAAGGTAATATATACAGTCCAACGCAGTAAGGTGATTATACAGTCCAACGCAGTAAGGTGATATATACAGTCCAACGAATAAGGTGATATATACAGTCCAACGCAGTAAGGTGATATATACAGTCCAACGCAGTAAGGTGATATATACAGTCCAACGCAGTAAGGTGATATATACAGTCCAAAGATATAAGGAGATATATACAGTCTAACGAAATGAGGTGATATATACAGTCCAAAGATATAAGGTGATATATACAGTCTAACGAAATACAGTGATATATACAGTCCAACGAAATGAGGTGATATATACAGTCCAACGAAATGATGTGATATATACAGTCCAAAGATATAAGGTGATATAAACAGTCTAACGAAATGAGGTGATATATACAGTCCAACGCAGTAAGGTGATATATACAGTCCAACGCAGTAAGGTGATATATACAGTCCAAAGATATAAGGAGATATATACAGTCTAACGAAATTAGGTGATATATACAGTCTAACGAAATGAGGTGATATATACAGTCCAAAGATATAAGGTGATATATACAGTCCAAAGATATAAGGTGATATATACAGTCCAAAGATATAAGGTGATATATACAGTCCAAAGATATAAGGTGATATATACAGTCTAACGAAATACGGTGATATATACAGTCCAACGAAATGAGGTGATATATACAGTCCAACGCAGTAAGGTGATATATACAGTCCAAAGATATAAGGTGATATATACAGTCTAACGAAATGAGGTGATATATACAGTCCAAAGATATAAGGTGATATATACAGTCTAACGAAATAAGGTGATATGTACAGTCCAACGCTATAAGGTGATATATACAGTCTAACGAAATAAGTCGTTTAAATGTTTTTGTAAACAAAATTTGGAAATAGAGTTTGTTACTTACCGCCAATGACATTGACAAACATAGCATATGACAAGACACGATGCATTTCAACCACTTGGGTCTTCTTCAGGCGAAAAAATAAATCACATTTAACATTTAGGACAGTACAAACAAAGAACGAAACTGGGGGGAACTGGGGGGGGGGGGGGGGGGGGGGGGGAATTAAATAATAATAATAATAATAATAAATAAATAAAAATAAATTAAAAAAATAATAAATAAAAAAATAAATAATAAGGTTTAGGTGAATAAAATAAATGATTTCGCTGGGTGATGAAAGAGGTGGTGGTAGTTATGCGTGGGTAGTTGTGAAAGGTGTGTGGGTAATGTTAATAAGGGAGGGAAGGGATGGAAGATAAATGGGTGATAAGGTATGATTGGGGGGGGGGGGGGGGGGTTGAGGTGAAAAACAAAACAAAAAGGGGGGGATGGGTGGGGAGGAGGGTAATGTGTTTGTGTGGGGGGGGGGGGGGAGGGAAGGGGGGCAAGAAAAGGAGAGCTCATATCTCTTCATCCACTATGGGGTGGGGGGGTGGGGGTGGGAGGTTCATGTAAATGGTGTTGTTTAAAAAAGTAAACAATGCTGTGGGATGATGTTCATTGTAACAGGTGAAGTAATGTGTTGGCATCAATATGCTGATGTTCACTGTTGAGAGAATAGCAGTGATCAATGAAAACAGGTATCATGTCTCACACACACACACACACACACACACACACACACACACACACACCACACACACACACACACCACACACACACACACACCAAAGGTGGGGGGGGGGGAACCACATAATAAAAAAAATATAAACATTGTTCTGGGTGAGTTAAGATCATGTGATCATAATGAGACTAACTGTGGAAAGTTTTCACACACATATTCACCACACACACACACACACAACCACACACACACACCACAACACACACACACACACTACACACACACACACACACACACACACACACACACACACACACACACACACACACACACACACACACACACACACACACAACACACACACACACATTTAAAAAAAAAATATCATCAATCAGTCACTGATAGGTGATCATCATATGAGATCAACGGTAGTGTAGGAAGAGATTCTTCTCCGTTCCCTTAGGCAGGAATGGTGGAGGTACTGGCAAGGGCTTCTGTATGGTGAAGGCTCTCCAGTGGTCAATAAAGTTTTGCACTCATCGGTGTGTTGGCAGGCCAGGATTGTTCTTTTGGTGTTGTTGGGACTGTTCCACCGTCATTGGGGCTGCATGGATAAATTAATTTTTTGTGAACAGTTTAAAATTTTTTGCTTTTTCAGAATTTTGGTTTTTGTAAAAAGAATTTTGAATGTGCATTTCCTGATTTCTGTTATTTTTCGCCAGTCAGAGAGACAAAAGTGGAGTGTTGTGTGTGTTCACAATTCATAGCACAAAGCATAACAGTTTGGCGCAGCGGTGAAGACAGTGTGTTTTATAGGTGGACAATCGTGTTTAATTTCTTTGATTTTCTGCAGCTTTGTTTATTGCCGAGCATTCGTGTTTTGTATGACGATTTGACCACGGTGGTATTGTTATTGGACATATCTTACTGAAATTGCCGCAATATCGGACTTCCCTGGTTTCTGTGTGGTGACTTAACGCCCGTAATATGGCTCTCTGACACTGATCCGAAAATGAAATAAACATGTAGATTTTTTAACGTCTTAGATGAATTTTAATTATATGCACATTTCTGTTCGAAATCCAAAGAAAGGGACAAATAATTATGGGCAAGATTAATTGAACTTTGCGAGATTTTGGTGTTACATTCTAACGCAGAACTCGGGCGACTGTGAAGGAAAAAATCCGTGCGTGGCAAATGGGGCAAAAGTATTGTTGATATTGTTATGCTCTACTCCTGTGTTTGTATAGTGCAGTTTATTGTTTATTGAAATTCGTACGAGTCTGCCACTTCCTGTTATAATCCTTTTGTTGTGAAATTGTGGTGAAGGGGGGGGGAGGATGACTTTTCAACCTTGAAGAGGCGTCAGGTTTATGTGGAAAAACAACATCAGATAACTTCAGGGACTTCATGGAAAAATGTGTTTCTATTATCATAGTTTCACGTCGCATTGCAGACTGGCGTAGATGAGGGTTAATGTTTTCCTTTCTTTCGTGCAACCGCGCTAGAAAATTTGGTCACGTCAGGCACTGGGTAAACAGACTGTACGAAACTCGTGCACAACCACCTTTGGTGGGTGAAGAATTCGAAGTGACGAAACAACGAATATTCAATTAAATATATTTAAAAGCAAATGCGACAGTTTCTTACGTTTCGTGATTCAAAAGCTGACTTTAACACTTGTTAAATAAAAGTTGATCGATCACAACACATCTTTTGGGGAATAAATGAGCTGTGAGGATACAATTCAAGTCTTTTTGGATAAAATCAAATCATTCACTTCATCCAAATCGCAGGATTTGATTCATTACACCTCGGTCATGGTTTCATATTTTCAAACCTTTCAATGTCGATTGGAAAGAGTGACATGGTTTCCATGATGAGGTTAAGAGGCCTCAAGGGAACAAGCAACTGCCGCTTGTCAGAACGTTGAACCGAACTGGAAATAATTCCTCGTGAGAAATGTGAACTATTGGCGGGATTGAAAAAATCAAAAATCCCTTGGGCCATGGTTTGCCAGCTGAATTTTTCACCATGGCCAGCAGTGTTTTTAAGTTCCTGCATCCATTTAATCAATTTTTAAAGAATGGGGGTTTTTCCAGAGAGTGGTCAAAAGCTGTGATTTTCCACTTCATAAAAAAGGGGAACCCCCAGAAAAGTGGACAAACCGAGGAATTTCACTTCTGGATAGTACAGTAAGATTTTCTGCTCCATATTGAGCAGCAGTTAACTCGCTCTTGTGAAAAAAACCCGGTAAATACCGAGTCACAAGTGGTTTCAGGAAAGGCTACAGTACCACAGACAATATATTCTCTTTGCAGTCAATGGTACAGAAATTCAAAACAAAAACAAGGAGGGAGGTTTTACACTCTTTTCGTGGACTTTTCCAAAGCATTTGACAGTGTTAACAGACAAAAACTTTTATATCTTCTCCTGCACAGAGGGTTATGGTAAAATGTTCAAAACATTGGGGGAGCATGTATGGTCAGGTGAAAGCCGCAGTACGGGTGGGTCAAAAAATTACAGAGTACTTTGCTTTTCCGGCGTTCGACAAGGATGTGTTTTAAGCCCCTATTATTTCCCTTTTTCTATCTGAACTTCAGTTAGAACTTGCAACAAGTGGGGCTCGTGGCATTGACATTTTTGCTGATCCTATGGTATTCTGCTTCTCATGTACGCTGATGACATTGCCTTGTGTCTGATTCTGTAGCTGATCTTTAGAAAAAAAAAATTTAAAGTCTTGAACAATACTGTAAAAAAAGGGGTTTTTACTGTCAATATGGACAAAACAAAAATAATTGTTTTTAAAAACGGAGGGGTTTTATCCAAACTGTGAAAAGTGGTTTTTTTCCGGAAATCAGGTCAAGGTGGAGTCTTGCTAAACTTATTTGGGGGGTAATCTTTTCCTCTACCTAAACTGGACCAAAATTTGTGAATTAATTTGTCAGGCAAAGCACTAAGAGCTGTAGCGGGTATCAAAAAATTGTTCTTCAGACTGAAGGACCTGCCGGCAGATTTCTGTATTTAAAATTTTTGATACAAAAATCAAAAAAGATCCTTTTGTACGGATCTGAAATTTGGGGATTCAAAAAATGCGAGGGCTATCGAAAAAAATTCAGATAAAGGTATGCAAATGCTGTTTGGAGTGGGCAGAGAACGTAAAGAATAATATGGCACTGGGTGAATGTGGGAGGTTCCCAGTCTATATTGATGCCTATAAAACGTTGTTGTCAAATACTGGTGTCGCTTTACTATCCCTTTCCCGACGATCGTTATCCAAAAAAAGTGTTACAATTTTGCTGTATTTACATGATAAGTCAGGGGGAGCAACTGGGTCAGTCATGTTCGAAAAATGCTATGCAGTCATGGTTTTGGTATGTGTGGGAATACAGTCAGCGGGGTACGAACCGGAAAATTTTTTTCAGTCTCTACATGCAGATTGAAAGACATGTTTCGTCAAGGTTTGGACGACTCTATGTCTTCTATCCAGAATTTCTGTTTTACCATCCCGGGGTTACTGAAAGCTGATTACATTGGGGACCCCAAGCTTATGAACACAGACGAGCTTTATGTCTTTTGAAATGTAAACAGACTGCCCTTAAATGGAATCTCCCTGCATGGCAAACCTAGTATAGACCCTATATGCAAACTTTGTGATACAAAACAGGTGGAAGGGTGTGTGTCATTGTT
>CM031613.1:83029017-83040717 GCA_018398815.1 Conus ventricosus | reverse complement strand
ACCAAATGCAAAACATGGAACCTGAAGTTTAAGTCAAACAGCAGTCAAAAATAAATGCAATAGAAGCAGAAACCACTGAAGAAGAAGAAACAGCATTAAAAACAATTGACGAACCACGGCTGCCTGAGAGAGAATTATTAGCCCTTGATCGTGCTTTAAGAACCATCAAAGGCGAATTAGAAAACAATTTAGCAAAACTGGGTGTACTAGATGATTTGAAAACACAACCTGTCACTAAAAAGCAAGTGCAGTGTGGACACAAGAAAGTATTGATGAATTACAGGCTTGTTTTGAATGTACAGATTGGAATTTGTTTTTAAATTCTAGTTCTGACATTAACGAAGCCACTGATGTTATTTCCAACTACATTTCTTTCTGTGAACACATGATTGTACCTACTAAAACTATCAAAATATTTCCCTACAACAAACCTTGGGTTACAAAATCTCTGAAAGTAACTCTAAATGAGAAAAAAAATAGCTTTCAATCAGGCAATAAAAGCGATCGTAAGGTTGTACAAAAGAAACTGCAAACAGAGATTGAAGAATCAAAGAGAGCTTACAAGAGAAAAGTAGGAAAACATGTTCCAGACTGGAAATATGCGAGATGCATGGAAAGGAATAAAGGTTTTATCAGGTTCAGAAAATATACTCAAATCAAGATATTAGTAACAAAAAAACAGCTAAAGAACAGAAGCAATTTGCAGAAAGGCTAAACGATTTTTACTGTAGATTTGATGATAAAGATTTCAGTAGAGAATTAAAGGAAGTGAAGGAAGAACCCCAAAGCAATGTTAAAAAAGACGTTGATGAAAGTGATTCTGTTGTGATTGAGGAAAATGATGTTCAGTCTTTTTTTCAAACGTTTAAATGTGAAAAAGGCAATGGGCCCAGATAATATCTGTGGAAAATTGTTGAAGGTGTGTGCTTCTCAGCTCTCCTATGCTACAGTCGTTTGTTTACCTGGTCACAAAGAGAATGTATCTTTCCCTGTTTTATGGAAAAATGCCACTGTATGTCCTGTTCCCAAGAAAACGCAACCCAAGCTGTTTAAATGATTACCGACCAGTTGCCCTCACATCTGTTGCAATGAAATGTCTTGAGCGAATTGTCCTCTGTTCTGTTTTAAAAGATACCACGCAGTACCAAGACCCGTTTCAGTTCGCATACAAACAGAAAGATCAACAGATGATGCCACACTCACACTTCTCCATCATGCGTTTTCACACCTCGAAAAACCTGCCTCCTTTGTACGCATTCTTTACATTGATTTCTCATCAGCATTCAACACCATACAACCACATCTGATGGCAAAGAAACTCATTAACATGAATGTCTGTAACAAGCTCATTCTTTGGATAATAGATTTTCTAACAAAGAGGACACAGTCTGTTCGATATCAGAGTGTTGTTTCGTCTTCCAGAGTCATTTCAACTGGCGCACCTCAGGGTACTGTTTTATCTCCAGTGCTTTTTACTCTGTACACAAATGATTGTTCAGGAAGTGATTCAACTTTGTACATTAAATACTCAGATGACTCAGCACTTGAGGATCTTTCCAACTCTGACTCTGTTTACTTCAAGGAGGTTCAAAGATTTGTTGACTGGTGCGATCACAACTATCTTGATCTGAATGTAACAAAAACGAAAGAAATGTTGATTGATTTTAGAAAGAATCCAAAAGTTGTACCACCGCTTTTTTTTCAAAGGTGCTGAAGTAGAACGTGTTGAATCATACAAATATTTAGGAACTTTTATAGATAATAAGCTGAATTTTAAATCCCATGTTGATTATGTCCACAAAAAATGTCAAACCAGATTATATTGTCTTCGCAAGCTGCGATCATTTCATGTGAATACTGACATTTTTTCGGACATTTTATTCATGCTTCTTGGAATCTGTTTTAACTTTCTCATTTATGTGTTGGTATGGTGGGCTGACTGTGAAGAGTAGGAATGTGCTTGAGAAAGTGGTGAACGTGGGAGGAAAAATTGTTGGTGGGAGACAAAAAAGTCTGAGTGAGCTGTACAAATGCGTGTGTCTGTAAAGCGAAGAAGATTGCGTGTGACCAGACCACGTTCTTGCAAGTCAGTATGACCTTCTTCAGTCAGGACGAAGATATCGGTCAGTTAAATGCAGAAGTGTCAGATTTAAACAAAGTTTTATTTCCCCTGTCCATTGATTTTCTTAACAGAGGTGGGTGTTTAATTGCTTTTTAGCTATGGATTATTGTTACATTTTGTTTATATAAGATACATAATTTAAGCTCAGATTGAGCATACTGTTTTCATTTAGATAACAAATAGTTGTGTTCTTTTAGTTTAAAATCTCATCTTAGAATTTATTGTCAAATGCGTTGTAGGAATGCAATTTTATACAGTATATTCTTATATTATTTAGTCACCTTGAAATCCAAATTCTTTTATATGAATGTATGCCATATGTGACAAAATGGGTGATGTGACAAAATCATTGTTTATTTGCTGTGAATGTGTATGACCACAAACTAATTTCTCGAACTGAGATAATAAAGTTTACTTGACTTGACTTGACTTGACTTGATAAAAAGAGAAAAAGAAAAACTTGCTGATGCTGACGACGCCAACTTAGGGCGTGATGTTAAAGAAAGAATAGAACAAAGACTAGATGAACTTAATATAGAAAGATTAGCTAGACTAGAAGCGTTGAATACTAACCGAGAACAATTACAAACTCAAGTGAGCGAAGTAAGAGAAACTATCCAAACAAATTTATATGAAAACACAACGCTAGCAGAACGAATAAAAACGCTGTTTCGAGAGCAGGGAGTCACATTAGCAAGCGTTATAACAGCTTTAGGATTTGCAATAAGTACACTAGTGATGGCTATTACTGGCGGTGGTGGTGCTGGGTTTAGTGCCTCCATCGCCATCACCTCCACCTGATAAATCATGGGTAAAAAAACAGCTTGATCATCTTGCAAGTTTATTAAAAAAAATTAGCTGGTAAAGCTATAGACTCTTTGCCAGGTATATTAGGGAGTATCGTTAGCTGGCTTTTGTCTACTGCAAGCAAAGTAGTTGGTTTTATGGCCGAGCACTTATGGACATTAGTTCTCTTAATAGTTGGGTTACTATTTAGTAAGATAAAGACCAAGTAATCCTAGGCCAGTTAATCCAATAACAAGTGCTGTCTTTTCATATTCATGGTCATTACTTTTTTGCGGTCTTCAACAGTCTTTGACGTTGGACCTCAGGGATTGGATGACTTAATCTTGGGGGGGTCATCGTGTTTTTTTTATTGTTTGTAATATTACTGGCTCAGAATTTATGGCGTTTTTTCCGACCTTCTGTTCATTGCCTGCCACAAGGATTTCATTATTGTAGTTTATTATTGTTCCTACCTGGAGCCTGAGGTCAGAAGGTAGCATATATAAACCAGTGCCAACAGCAAAGTCTACTTTCGATCTTGCGTATTGTAAAACATGTTGGTACCTTTTAATACTTGAAGGCAAATCAACTGTAGAATTAATGGTGTCCTCTAAATTTGCTAAGTATTGTTTTTGCGCATCAGAAGGATCAGTTATGTTCGATCTCGTTTGTGCTTGCGAACCTAGCAAACACCAAACGTAAGTACGAATAGAGTCGTTTATTCGTTCTATTCCCGCTCTAGTTAGGCCCTTAGAAGTGTCTAAGATAAATGTTGTCCACGCTGTTTTATGCTCTTGCTCTATGGACCCAAGATGAACAGCTGTGCCTGAAGAGAAAGATGTAGAAGGAGGATCCCAGTCATAGTTATACTTTCTGCGCACGCCCCAAAAATAAGGGGTGCCTAGACCTTGATTAAGATCCAACTTTTGTCTAAAGTCTGTCTTGGCCTTAATATTGAATTCGTTACAGATCCTTTCAAAAGCCTTCATGTCTATTCTGTTGCTGAATGGATTAAACGGTTTGTCATTTGGTAATGGCGCTTGCAGTTCAGACAAAATACGTCTGAAGGTGTAATATAAATGAAATCTATACACTGACCTCACCAAAGGATCAGGATGATTTAAATGATCAGCATACGCCACTCCACACCCAGTTGATGCACAAAACACAGCAAAGTTTAACTGGTTCTGATAAAACTGCATCGGGTGACTGAACCACACTTTTGCGATGTAGTCTTTTTTAATAGGAGGGTTAAGATATTTGCTTAATGGAGTACTCACCTTTACTTGAAAGGTGTCAGTCTGAGTCACAAAAATGTCAAGGGTGCCAGTTGCTTATATTTTTAAGATTGTAGTGCGGCCCAGCAGAATATTTTGCATCAGTATATTTAAATGCAGTCATTTTTATTTCGTTTAAAAAATGTTTGTAACAATAACAACCCAAGACCGTCTTTCGTTTTTAGAACATGCTATTGATATCCCCGAAGTCGGAGTGTGGCTGCCCATGTGGCGGGGTAATCAAAAACGGTCACACACGTAATGTTCTCATCCCCAGCTGATGCATTTGTGCCATAGTGTTCAAATACTTCGGCTGTTCGGATGATCCCTGGAGTCTTTTAGCCAGGGTACGACAACAACAACAACATGCTATTGATAACGAATGCGGAACCAGAACGGTCGCACTCCATGAAATATTTTACAAAGTCGTATGGTTTAATATAAGTGAATCCAAGGAAAATAATAAGGTTCTAAAAGTTGACAAAACAGGGGGCCAAAGTTAGCCAGTTAAACAATACCTGATGGTTATTACGGGTTTTGCTCACTAAAAGAAGCAATGAGTAACTTTGACATTACTCTCAAACTTACAATGCGAATCTGAAAACAATGTTAACATTCAAGCCTGAAGAAGAAGGAGGTTACTATTTTGATAAAGAGCTAGCTAAAATGTTAGGCTTTGCAGCTAACAATCATAGATTTAGAGTTACTCCAAGCAAAACTACTTATGAGGGAGAAAATCCGCTCGATCTTGCATTACATTCATTACTCTATGTTCATTTAGATGAACTGAGCACTGATGAAAACTTATATGATGGAAGGCCCTCAACTGTTCTAAGAGCTCTTCCATCAGGGAAAGCTGCATATTGCGATTATGAAATCATACAATTCCCTAATTTACAGTTTAAAAGATTAGTTTGTGGGAGGGTCGGATCATTTAATATAAAAATTGCAGACAAAACAGGGAAGTTGTAAAATGTGATATCCTGCACATTGTTTTGGAAATAAAATAATAAGTTGTACTAAAAAATAATGTCGCGGGGGCCAGAAGAACCGGGAGTTACATTGGCGCCTGTAAGGTGTATAACCTTAGAATTAAAAGACCTTGCAGACGTTGCGGACTTTGAACAGAACGGTGAGATAGGCACTTTGTATGGTTTTGAGTACACTAAAGATGGTGATTATAAACGCAAAGAGGTTGGCGACAACAAAAAGTTTCCTAAACTAGAGCAACTGCGCAATGTAGAAGCAAATAATGCTGGCCAGTATGAATATAAAATAGTTCGAAAACCTGACAGCAAATGGCACTTAGAACCATATTTAGAATGGGACATAAAATTTGAATTCATAAGCCCATTTACATTTTTTAGCCGTCAAAAAAGTTTCAGAAAAGCATTCAACTCTGGCCCTTTACATGTAAGTCTTATGCCAGAGGACAATAGTCGGAAAGAGATTGAAATAAAGCCGTATGGGAATAAACAATACATCCTCCACAGAAGAGAATCAGTTTTGAAAGATGCTTCTACAAAATTACAGTTCATTCCGCAAATGAAATTAGGAGACGCGTTCACAATGATATTTGAAATTTCTGTCTTAAAAGATGTGGAGAGGAATGGGGTTGTGGGCGTTAGTGACGTCCTTCTAAAAGGAATTCTAATTAGCTGGCAAAACTTAGACGTTGACAGTCTTAAAGTTACCGTCGTCATTCTTCACAATGGTGAGGATATTAAGGTCATAACAACAAGCAAAAAAATCAATATTAGTCTAAATAGAAACAATCTTACAGAACTGAATTGGATTAATCTTACACATTTAGGCCTTATAGGGTTTTATTATACTGAACAAGTTTTGACAGAGAGCATGATAAAAACAATAACTGGATTAGATTAAATTCTAGTATAAAACTATGGAGCAGTTAAACTTTATGACAAAAAACCCTCATTGTTCATTGATTTGTGGACAGACTGGTTGCGGAAAAAACAGTATTTGTCCTCGACCTATTACAAACAGTTTATCGTTATAATTTTGATCATATTGTGATTTTCTGTCCAACACTTAAAAGGAACAAAGCATATCATGATAGAAGGTTTATATGGTCAGACGATGACGTATATTTAGTTGATCCTAGCAATAAACTGAGTGAGTGTTTAGAATACTTTTATAAAGTGTTTGAGGGAACGCAGACACTCTATATTATAGATGACTGTTCAGCAGAAAAAGATATAGTTAAAAAGAGAAACACTTTGTCAAAACTGGCTTTCAGCGGAAGACATGATGGGATAAGTGTGTGGATTTTATGTCAAAAATATAACTCCGTTTTAAAAGACTTTAGAGAACAGTTAAAGACTGTAGTGTTATTTCACATGAAAGACAGAGACTCATTTGATGAATGTTTGCGTGAAATGATGTTATTGAAAATGATCAGGAAAAACATAGGATTAAGCAAAAACTGAAATCTGAAAAGTTTAGTAAATTAGTATTAAAAACGGACAATCCTACACAGTATGTTTGTTTGTAGGGTCGTTATTTTTTGGTTATTGAAAGAGAATGTGTGATGGATTATCAAAGAACAGTAGAGAACAGGAAAATGCCAATCCTAGGTCGCATCCGCCCGAAACTAGTTGAGGGCGGATGTGAGTTAGGATTGGCATTTTCCTGTTCTCTAGCTGCCTGATGGAACCATCGTAATCCCTCTGGAAGGCACATTTATTTGTATTGCCTGCTCCTAGCCCTTTCGTCCGCTGGATCGGACTCATCAGGGAGACACGGCTGATTGTGTCTGTGCTTTTGGTGTCAAGTAGAGACACACCACAGTCCATAATTCTGTGGTGTTCTCACCACCAAGGGTTCAAAAAAGAATCCAGCAGCACCCCCAAAGCAACCAGCGAAGGGTAGGAAAATGGAACAAAACAAAAGTGTGGAGAGGAAAAAAGTTACTGAAAAACATAAGAGCATTATTCAAATAGTATAAAATGTAGGGGACAATCTTTGAGCCTATGTTTGAGGATCCATTCAATGATGCAAGGGAGATCAAAAGATATGGAACAGTCTGAGTGGTCAACTCTGCTCTTCAATAACCCAAACATTGTGAGTGGTTAAGAATTGTATATATATATATATATATTATATATATATATATATATATATATATATATATATTGAGGGTTGACTGCCAGAACCCAGTATCTCATATACATATATATAAGAGAGATACACTTTGAATCTTGACCGTCACGTGAGCTTTGTTCTTGAGGAGTGGTGGAGGAAAAGGCATTGTTTGTGAGTCAGTGCAGTAATAAAGCGTGCCCTGAGGAAGGCCAAGTGCCGGAACGTTGCGAGATAACAACTTGCTTGTTTGGTCTTGTCATTTGAAAGAGTGTATATATATATAATATATATATATATATCTCCAAACAAAGACACAAACAACAAGCACGTTGATGGTTTTCCAATATTTCGACCTCTTTGGTTTTCCTCACGGGATTTTAATGATGGAATTGCTCACAGCAGTTTCCGTTCACACCTTCTTTTTTTTAAAAAGAGTTCACCACAGTTCACACACACACACACACACACACACACACACACACACACACACACACAAGAATGTATGTTTCTGGATTCTGGATTCAACATTAGAAAAGGAGTTAAGGACTCAGAATCAAAACTTTTTTGGAGAATATTTCGACAGGGTCACCCTGCCTTCATCAGCTCACTATTGCTGTTGTGGCAGCGAGGCCTGGTGGGGCGACTGTTCTGTGGGGTGAACGGTTGTCAGGATCTGATTGTAGATAGGGGGAAGTTCAAAGCCTTGATCTCTGTTCAGGTTGGGGCGTCAGGTCTTAATTTCGATGGCTTCTTTAACTTTTCTTTTTGTGAGAAAGGGCTGTTAACGACCAATCTGTCGCCCCTGCCCATTTTGTCGCCCGGCGACAGATTGGGCCTCAACACCAGGACCAATCTGTCGCCCATTCTAAGTTTTTGAAGGCAACAGATTGGGTCGCACTTCACTGTCCAATCTGTCGCCCCTTGGCCAATTTGTCGCCAATTTACCTTGCTCTCAACAAGTTGATGTTGGGCCACAGTTTCTCTCATTCCCACACTGTCTCTCACTTTAGGAGAAAGTGTGGGGGCTCACTTCTCTTACTTAAGAAGAAAGTGCGGGATTGAGAGAAAGTGTGGTCCTTCCCCTTTCGCACTTTCTCCCATGTGAGTGAAAGTATGAGGGCGCCCCACACACTTTCTCCGATTGTGAGAGAAAGTGTGGGAAGTGCCCCATATTTTTATTTATTTACTATTTTCAATTTCGTTATTAATTTCTTGTCTTTCCTTAACATCAAACTAAGAGCCAAATGACAATAAAATCTAATAAAAAGTGATGGAATGAGACAGGAGTTTATTGTTGTTTTCTAGTGAATGGACACATTGAGAAATCTTCCGAGTGCATAATCAATCAAACAAATATAAAATGCAAGTGTCAAATAGTTAAATCAACTAGTTATCAAATCCAAATAATATAATTCTCGCTGGAAAGTAGGCAAACACACAAAAGATGTTGTATATGGTATTTTGGTAAGTTTATATGGACATGGTATTAAACATTGGCCATAAACGTTACCTGTCCAATACTCTCCCTATCGAATGGGGTGACCACGAAGTAGTTCAGTTTATTGTAAAATTCAAATGCTCACTACTTAGGCTGCGTATGCTCTAATGGTAATTTTTATGATATTCACAACCTATAACTACTGGTCAGTGCCAAAACCAGTGGTCAGCTTCATGAAAATTTCACGTTTTCACTATTTCACTGCATTGGTGTGTTATAAACGCTTCTGTACAGTTTACAATATAGATGTCCGGTGGTCAACAGATTGACCAGTGGTCAGTTTCATGTAAATTTAATATTTTCCTGAGTTCACTCCATATTGATATGTTTAATGCTTTCTTTTTAATGCAGAAGACCAGTGGTCTGCAAGAAAGACTAGTGGTCAGTTTTATGTCAATTTCCTATTTTCACTATCTCATTCTGTATGATGTGTTATAGGGTGTGTATGCTTCTTAAAACGCAGTATAACTAGTGGTTAGCAACAATGACCAGTGCCCAGTTTGGAAAACGTAATTGCTTACTGTTTATTATATGAATATTTCTGTGCTTATTGCAATTTAGATGACCAGTGGTCAGTAACAATGACCGGTGTTTAGTTTGATGCCAATTCCATATTAAAAAAAAAAGTTTGACAGACAGTGTTGTTGCACTCCACTCCGTAAACTCCGCGGGTGATAACTACAGTCTACTGCACATAAGTTGACGTGCCAGGGGAAATGGATTATACGTTGATTTGTGCGTTGACTTATCCATCGGTCGGAAAACTCGACTCTTCAGAAAATAATGTCAACTTATCCATTATTCTGATATCTCGACTGTTAAGAAAAAATATCGATTTGTCGGTCAGATGAATTTATATAGTCGACTCCACATAAGTCCACCTCCAGATTAATTGAACCAAAGGCTTGGTTCTACTTACAAGCCTCCTTTATCTCTGTAAAATAAAAATTGAGATAAATCGCTCTTGGATAAATCAACATTTCGGATAAATCGACCCTATAAACGTAAACTCTTCTTCCATAAGCAACTATCATCACACACACACACACACACACACACACACACACACACACACAGACACACACAGACACACACACACACACGCACACACACACACACACACACGCACACACGCGGGCACGCGCGCGCGCACACACACACACAAACACGCACGCACGCACGCACGCACGCACACGCGCGCGCGCGCATACACACACACACACACACACACACACACACACATACACACACACACACACACACACACACACACACACACACACACACACACACACACACACACACCATAATCATATTTTTTTGATTGCAGAAGACTCAAAACCTATTTACCATTTTTTTTCAGAAAAGACTTTGATGGAAGTTTTACGAAAACCCCTTTTAAAGTGTGACATTGTTTTAGGATTTGTTCAATGTTCCAGTTTTACTTTTCTTGAACGGCGGTTTTTTTTTCTTTTCATGTTTAAATGTATTTTCACGTCATTTTTGTTATTGACGTTGGCCTGTATTTAAATTGGTTTCGTTCTTATCTTCTAGATAGGAAACAGTTCATTCAAGTAGGTGACCACCGTTCTGATGAATCTAACCTCCAATTTGGAGTGCCTCAGGGATCCGTGCTGGGACCTGTCCTCTTTATTTTGTACACCACTCCATTGTCTAATGTCATCCACGGCCATTCCGTTTCACACGAAATGTTTGCGGATGATACCCAGCTGCTCCATTCCTCTGTCATCGATGACTACTCACCCCTTGTTTCTACTCTTCAATCTTGTACTTCTGATATTGAGACCTGGATGTCAGCAAATAAGCTTAAATTAAACTGTGAGAAGACTGAAGCCATCCGTTTTTTAAAGCGGTCACATCATGGCCCTGATCCGCTCCCTTCTTCTTTGACATTAGGTTCCAGCACTATTGAATTTTCAAACACTGTTCGTGACCTTGGTGTTCTCCTTGATAGTGACCTCTCGATGAAACAGCATGTCACAAAAACTTGTCAGTTAGCCTACATGGAACTTAAACGAATTGCTGCTATTCGACCCTATCTCACTGAAGACGCCACAAAAACTCTCGTTTCATCATACATCCTTTCAAGGCTAGATTACTGCAACTGTGTTCTCCTTGGCTGTCCCTCAACTGTCATCCAACCCCTCCAATGTGTACAGAACTCTGCAGCCCGTCTCATTTGCAAATCTCGTAGGACCCAACCCTGCAGCCCTCTCCTGAAAAAGTTGCACTGGCTCCCCGTTGAAGAAAGAATTAAATACAAATGTTGTTGTCTCTGCTTCAAGATTTTCACTGGCGATGCCCCTGCCTATCTATCCGATCTCCTTCAAGTATATGTCCCATCACGTACGCTCCGCTCCTCCACCGACACTAGGACCTTCCGCTTCCCCAGTTACCGCCCCCATCGTAAACAGCATGGCGAACGAGCTTTCTCATACGCAGCTCCCAAACTCTGGAATAAACTCCCCTATGACTTAAGACATTCTCAAACCTTTTCTTCCTTCAAAACCTCCCTGAAAACCTACCTTTTCAAACAATGCTAAGAAGACAGTCATTACCAGATAGTTGATTGACTTTTGTTATTTTGTGGATTGCTTAGTAGTTTGTGCTTGTTGCGGCTGTTTGTATTGTGTGTCTGTGCGTGAGAGTGTGTGTGCGCGTGGGAGAGAATGAGAGAGAGCCTTTGTTTTTCATTTCTGAGCCGTTTTTTTCAATGCATTTTCTTTACATTTAGCAATTGCATTTTTTCTGCCTTTGTAAAGCGCCTTGTGCCGTGGAAGGCGCTATATAAATCCCCTAATTATTTTATTATTTTAGTCACAAAAAAACAGGTTTGAATTTTGCTGCATGTGCCAATTAGATAAATTGAATACAGGATTTATTTAGAAGGT
>CM031613.1:82999931-83017252 GCA_018398815.1 Conus ventricosus | reverse complement strand
TCTGCTGATTTTGTGGCTCGGTCATTTTGAAGAGAAATAAAATCTATATGATTAAAAGTAATTAATCCCATGATTAATGGCGATAATAATGTTCCAAATCTGTAATATAGATCACATCCTAGAGACTCTAATGACTTTGTTAAAACTGGATTCTGCGTTAAATCATACATAAAATCTTGTTCAGAATCAATGGGCGCAATCTACTAACTAGTTTAGTGTACAAACTAAGAACGGTTTGTCCTACACTTTTTCCATTCTTGATCCTAGTTGTGCTTCATACCTGTTATGATACTTTTCAATGTCCTGTGGCGACATCTGTTGAATCTGTTCTATGCTGAATTCATTTCCGAGAACTGTTTTGTTTTCCCATGCTGCTAAAGAATACAGCCTTTCTTTTTTTGACATATCAACTTGTTCATTTGTAAGTTCAGGAAGGTTTAGGCCGCCTGTAGCTGTAGTAGATCATCGCTGTTCATGTTTTTATTAACTATAATTATTTTGTTTTTAAAAATGACGCCGAAAAGACTGTACCCAATCTTGTATACCATTCTGCTGTTATTGGTGGTCTAAGTATAGGATACACAATGCTGGTAAAAGCTTGTTAAGAATTAAACCGGCAGATCTTGGCAAGCTAGACTTTGAGGATTCAGCAAAGCTGATTGCTGTTATAGCAGCTTCGTTCGCTACGAAAGATTTTCTAGTTAAGCAAGGAATAATTCCTGACAGTATCAACATGTAAAATTAAAAAAATACATTTATAAAAATGGCTTCATTCGTAATGATGATAGGCGGTGCAGTAGTGAATGCGCTTGCTTTTAGCGGAAGTAATTACGCATTTAGTAAACTACGGGATGACGGCGAGAGAAAAAGACATAACATAGCTATGGAGCAACTAGCCGCAGTGCAAGATCACTATGAAAAGCAGAGAATTGAGCAGTTAGATTTTATTAACAACAAACTGAAAAAACGGGACATGCAGCTTACACATTAAAAATGTTGACCAGGCAATAAAAGAATATTATCTTGTAACAGGCAAACCAATCGAGACATTGCCCCCACCAAATTCAGTGACTTTTATCAGCCATCAGAAAAACAAAAGATGCAAGAAATCGTGTTTATCGTCTTTGCATGACTGTCGTGTATTTTGTTGCACAATAATATTGGTTGAATAAAAATGAACAAAATTTATTATTCGCCAAAAGGATATTGGAAGGGAATAACAGCAATCAAAAAGCTAAGCGAAGCAGCAGGAGTCAGTGAACAAACAGCAAAGGAATGGTTATCTAAACAAGCGATTTGGCAAATTTATTTACCTGCGCCTAGACGAATACAGAGACCGCACTTTGTGAACACATACCGAACGACACCCATCAAATGGATCTTCTATATTTACCCCATGATACGATTAGACGAAAAAGATTTAAGTACGCACTCACAGTCATTGACGTAGCTTCAAGATACAAAGATGCGGAACCATTAACACAAAAGAGTGCTTCTGCTGTTGCTGTTGCTATACAACTAATATACCAACGAGGCCCGCTAACTTATCCTCGCATGATTCAAGTCGATGATGGAAAAGAATTTAAAGGGCTGAGTGAATCAATTATTGTTAAAACATAGAGTTACCATTAAAAGAGGCATTCCGGGAGTTCACAGATCACAGGCTTTAGTTGAAAACTTTAACAAACAGTTAGCCGAAAGACTTTTCTCCTACCAGTATCACAGAGAGCTTATTGACAATTCTCGCAACACAGAATGGGTTAGAAGACTGCCCTCAGTTCTACGCGCAATGAATAATGAAGAATTTAAAGGGCTAAAACCAGTACAAGCAATCAAAAAACAAACAATAAATGTTGCTGAAGACTCCAGTACAACCAGCAACTATTACCATTTGGCTTGAAAGTAAGGTACCTTTATTTGCCGGGAGAAGCAGAAGGGGACACTCACATCAGGGCAACCGATCCAGTTTGGAGTGTTGACCCGTATGAAATAAAAAGAATTGTAAAAATGAATCCGCCCGTGTATTATTTACGAGAAACTGACACAACAAAACAACCAGCTCCCCAAAGATCTTTTGTGAAGGAGAACTACAGATAATCCCACCAGACACAGTTCCGCTTAATTAATTTAACGTAAATATATCTGAGTTAAAATGGAAGCTCAGAAGAAAGCCCAGAAGGAAGCGCAGAATGAAACAAGAATGATAAATGAAAAGACTTTGGAATTAATACGAGAAACATATGATACGAATTGTGCATTTTAAAGCAACACTTGTAAGGGTTCAGCAACACATGCTAAACCATCCAGATCACCTACAGCCTAAAATCCCAAATTTTGACTATCAAAAATGGGATAAGGAATATCTTGAAATAAAAAAAAAAATTCGAGCGCATCAACCAAACATGAGAAAAATTATCTGAATTGGAAGATGATATGATTGATTTTCTAGATAAAGTTGATGAAAATATGGACCCGAAGAAGATATATAATTATGCTGTTCTCCAATGCCCGATTGCATATGAAAACTCTGGATTAACAAACACACGTTTTGTGTTTGTTCTATCTAATGACTTCTTTGTTACAACAGTTGTGTTGATCTCATGTAGATTAGATCGTAGTTTTACATTGTCATGATGAAAAGTCTTTATACCAAACAATGCTTCTTTGTAGTTGTCATGTGATATGTTTGACTGCACAACACTGCGAGATATTCCTTTTGCTTTCTTAATGGTTTTCTCCTGGCTCGAAATACTGTACATTTTCGACCTTAAACCAACAAACTCCTTGATCACCTTTCCAGATATTCATCCTTCATCTTTCCTAAAACCTTCTTATTAACGGATGAATGCAAAGGCGAATCTTAGGGTAATCGGATGTGTCATACCATCCTGCATGCCCTTTAGCTACTTCTAATTCCATGTCTTTATAGATGTCTTCAGTAGGGATATCTATAACAAAACTATCTGTATCTGTGTAAAGTACTCTGGACTCAGGATACGAGGGTTTAAAGTAGTCATAAAGAAATTCTAACATCAAAAGCTTTGATAATTCTAAAACAGTAAACCCAATAAATACAGGTTTGTCCAATTTGACTTTTTTTTTTTCATCATTATACCAAAAAGCTGATCATGAAATCTTCTAAAGTCCTGATAATTTGGTTTTGAAGTCAGCTTAATTGCTTCGTTCTCTCTGGTGACCAATCTGACATCTTTACGCTTGTGCGGATTCTCCATAGTCTTTCCGAAACAACTGTTGTTCATCAGCTTGAAAAATCTTTTTGAAGCATCTGCGGATTTAGTTCTGAGATCAGTGTTCTTCATGATGTATGGTTTCATGAACTGTTCTTGATCAAAAGCAATTATACGATGAACAGCTGTCAACTTTAAACCATGCCTTAAATAAAATTGCAGAAGTCTGTAATGACATACATAATTTTTTTTTCCTCGAAGATTAGGCACAAGTTTAGGCGGTTCTGTTTTTGCGATCTTTAGACTTTCTGCCGCTAATGGATAGTCATTATGCAGGTCATGGAGTTCCTGAGGATATTCTAAGTCAACTTCTAGAATGTATCCCTGTGGTTGACCCGGCGTCAAACTGCTCAACCACTTTAATGCTTTTTTGAATATTGTTTGTACTACCACCTGTGTACATTTTAAAGTTACGTAATGGAAGCGATTGCGCCATTGCCCATCCATACAGATTGTTTGCATTCTAAATACATAAGATAGTTAGACCTTTTACTTGGATCATAGTCGTCCAAGTATTTGTGTTTGCTTTACAGTAATGATGCGACGCCATACTAATTCCTCCACGCAATCCGTTTTCAATCATCTGAATCATTGGTAAGGTCAGACAATAAATCAATCTGTACTCTAGTAAACTTTAAGAAAGCATCCCAACTCATCCCAGGCGCAGAAATGTAATGCGCAGGATCTAGGCTGTAATGTTTCATGCAGGTCTTCCTATAATTTTCAAAGACGTCCGCCAACAAACATACATCAGCCATCAAGTATGCATCATGATAGTCTCCCATCGTTTTACACTTTAACTTCTGCCACGCATCTTGAGCATGCTGGTAATCAGAATCGCTGATGTCCTTTCCTCTAAGACTAGAAAAGAACGCACCCTTAGGAGGAAGTGTATCTTCATCAAACCTTCCCAACTGTTCATGTATTCATAAGGGTAAATTCCCTTTCTAACAAGAGTTGGGTCAAAATATTCTTCCGTTATTGGGCAGGACTTTAAGGACATAGCCAGCGACTCTAATGATCCCATCATGTGCTGCATAGAGTCATAAAAAGACATGTTATTTAAGTGAAACACATGTACTTTTCCGATGACTGTGCAATGCATGTTACCCTGAAGGCGTCATCTACTGCTTTCATTATAAGATGAGAGTCGTAACTCGCAAGTTGTGAAAGAATATAGGCAGCTTCCATGTCTTTGGTTCAAACTTTAGTTGAAGATTGCATTTACTGTGTGCTGCTCCTCTAAACTTTCCGCTAATGTGATCATGTCTCTTACTGTCGGATTTGCTGCGTCTGATGAGAGGCCTAAACCACAAATCCAACAGTGAGTGGCTAAGGCATACTGTTGTTGGTCTTCGGGCGCCATTATGATTTCAGATAAATTCAGATTATTAGAACAATCATTACGCACTTGTTGCATGCGCTGTAAAATCTTCTAGCCGCATTTGGTCCTCTATACAATTCTGGCTTTGAATGGACGCCATCCGACCTGACAACAATGAAAGCAAATGAACAAATCTGATGATTACTCACAAAAGCTGTTTTTGGAAGTTTCTGTGGGGTTGGTCCCTCATAAGGAACAAATAAGCGACTCGAAGTCTGCGTAAAAACATATGGAGAATTTTGCATCCGTTTCCAGTTCTTAAACTAACTTTAGATCTAGGTGGGGGCGTAACTAGTTCTGTATTACAGTCAACTGGGTCGATACAATGTTTATATGTTCGCTTGCGGCTTGAACAGATGGAATTCTTGTTAAACATTTTCTACAGAATTCTTGTTTTATGCCCATTCTTTGAAGCATGCTGCATTAGTTTACTCATTGTTGCGTATCAATGGTGTAATGCGGTAGCCCCGCTGGTGAAAGCATCAGTTAGTAAGTCAACATGGCTTTTGTCTGGCTCGCCAATCGTTGGACTGTTCTTGGACACTTTAATAGCTGTAGATTTGTTTCCTCATCCATGTGTAGATATTGACAGTTATTGGTTTGTTTTGTTCTTCAAAACTGATCAATTTTGTCCACGCTAACGGGAAAGGATATTCCACTGAAGTTAAGATCATTAGTGTAAGGACAATAGTTAGACACTCTCTCTGCGTTTTTGCGGATATAATGCAGCCTTGCGAGAACACACCACATGAAACATTTGTCATCTGAATTCTTTATGTTTAAAACTGCTCTTTTCGCTACCAATGCTGGGGGCAGCGGAATGTAAGCCTTACCAACAATCGGCGCATACTTAGACTGTTTTAATCTGATCTCTAAGACTTCGCCCTCTGACCAACCAGAGCCTCTCATTTTAGCTCTTCAGCGGCCACATCAAACTGTGTAAGCAGTTTGTCTGCCCAACCGGGCGTTAAGTCATTATGAGAAAGAATAGTCTGTTGTTTAGTCGAGACCCAGACTTCTATATTTTCTTCATTTATTGTTACATAGTCGATTAAAACAGCTAACATTACTTTAACTGGTGGGTCTATTGTTAGTTTACTTGGAACTTGAGAAATAGCATGACCAACACTTGCCCGTACGTTTGCTGGATCAATGACTTCTAAATCAATATCATTCAGTGCTCTTGATAAATCTTCTTCCTTACGCATTGCTTCAAACAATTCATCTGGACCTTCATATATCTTATCCATGCTGAGTTTCTTTTCTAACTCAAAATATTTATTTAAATTAAAAAAAAAAATTAATCCAAATCAATATCAACGGTCTTTTTGTGCTTGGACTCATAAACTAAAGTATAAACACCCTTTAACGTTGTTAATGTGAGCTGTTTAGAGCAGAGTTTAATGTTTCGTTTACTTTTTTTAAACATTCCTTTTTTATTGCTCAGTGTCTGGCTGTTGAGAAAAACTTGTCCTCGCCTTTCTTTGAAGATCAAACTTTTGTCTTTTGTAGTCATTAAAATCAGCCTGTAAACGACTAAATTCTTCATCCGTGATGTTTGAGTCAGCTAGTGCTTTATTTATTATCAGATTGAAGGAAACTAAGTTTAGCTGTTATTAGTTGAACCATGGCTGTGTGCTTTTGGAGTTTATTTTTTATTTTTTTTTGCTAGCAGCACCTACAGCTAATGAGCACAGGCCGAGAGCTAAAGACAACCCGCCTAGAGGTAAAGCTGCAGGTGCGCCTATGCCCGTTGCTAAGAGACCAACACTCGTTGCTGCTGATGCGGCGCTTATAGTCGATGCTCCAGTATTAACATAGGTAACAGCATTAAAGGCAGCAGAATACCTTCGTTTGGCTTTGCTGTATTTTGAAGGTCTTGCTCTAGTATTTGCTGCATTTGCGTATGTTTGTTAATCTAAAGGTTTTTATGTCGGGGGGTTTCTATTAACAGCAGAATTGCTGCTATCTCTTCTCTTGGTGACTCCTGTGCTGCAGGCACATTTGGATAAACCTGAACAGACATGCTTTTTATAAAATAAAAATAATTTAGTAACTATATCTTTAAATCTGTTTATCTTCAATGTTCAGCTGCGCATCTTATAATAAAAACAAATACACATTAACGGTTTATCGGCCTCTTTTTCTTTATCAATTTGAATGTTTATTATGTCTCTAACCTTCTCCCGCTTCCATGTAACTCATTATCCTCTGTTGACCTTAGGTCAATCCATAAACCGTATTTTCGTTGTTAAATAATGATCAAGTCTAACGCTGTGAAGATGTAGATCTTTAGACACAAGGTCAACTGTTGGATTTCTACACCTCCCGCCTCCAAACAGTTTTCTTATTTCATCAAAATGATGATAAGGTTTAAGCCCACTAGCGTAAATTTGGTTAGGACTACCCTCAATTGTACATTGCACTTTTGTTATTTTAGGATTAACAAAATTTTCAGTTTGTCTTTTGAATGGTTCTTCATCTTCACACAGCAATAAAATACCTTTAAGCGAACTTGCTGCGGCGCTAAAACTAAAATTCCATATAGTGTCTGCCCTGCTTTTAGGATATTTAGAACGATGAATCACTCTTTCGTAATATATTGTAATGACTGATATTGTTGCTCAATCAGCCTTGCTAAGTTAGGGTTGCTAACAACGTCAAACTCTAACGAGATGTCAGAAATGCTGTACTTTGCTTCGGTGCCTGTAGATAGAATAACATGTTTGTAGTCATTAAAAGTTAGTTCATATGACAATCTGTCTTTTAACGCTCCTTGAAAGTATGGGGCATGCGATTTAACAACTCAAAATCTAAGGGTATGGAAAAGCGATTACCATACGCATAACTTACAGCTACATACCTTTTGCCGTCTTTAGCTCTTCAGCGCCTATTCTATGTTTTAGTGCATCTTCATTTTCGATTCCTTGAAACGCAAGATCAGCCCTTTCGTTCCGGTAGCCATAGATCAGAATAGGTTAAAATATGTCTGCATTGTGTAAAGAAAATACTTCTTGCCCTCAGTTTTATAGAAATTTTCTTAACGATTGCCCGCCCCAGATTCTGTACAACCGTCCTGTTGGGGTCTGTTGTTGAAGTGAGTTCTATTTTGAAAGTAAGACGCGCAGAGCCGGCACAATCACTTCATCCGCTCCTAGGTCTGGAAATTTAACAGTAAGAATTTGATCTGCATCAATAGTAGATGGATTATTTGGAACAGTAATATTCCGTTTATTTCCCTTCACGCCACGGGGCTCTTTCAGTCTTCTATACGGGTTAAGAATCGAGCCATATATTTGTGACATTTTTATAAAACAAAATAAAAAGTTAATTATTTAAAAATATGGCAGGCATTGATTTTGGAGATTATGATATTCGTGATCTTGGAGACGACATGAGTGATTCCCGTTGGGAGCAGCATCGCACAGCGCTCTCATTGCATGATGAATTAGAAGGGGCGCAAAGACGTGAATTAACAGAAAGTAAGGTCAGATCATTATACCAAAATTTAGGACTAGAACTCCCCAAACTATATACCCTGATGATTTGAACTAAAAGATAACCATTTGTATGTAAAAAACGACAAAGGAGAACTTGTTCAGCTTACGCATAAACGAGACCCATCAAGGTTTGTAGGCGCAGATACAATTAGACAAAGGCTCAGTACAAGCCAGCGAAATCGCCTTAGCTTTACTAAACCAAAATTAGATCCGGAGGAAGTTGCCCAACTTCAAAACATACAACAAGAACTCCAACAGATAACCAATGCAAAACATGGAACTTAAGATTTAAGATTAGGAATAGAGTTTGTTTAGAACTTACCGCCAATGACATTGACAAACAAAGCACAAGACAAGACACGATGCATTTCAACCACTTGGGTCTTCTTCAGGCGAAAAATAAATCACATTTAACATGTGGGACAGTACAAACAACGAAAAACGAAAAAAGAATGAAAATGACATATCGTTCTTGTCCATGTGTTTGGTGGGCGAAATGACATTCGGCCAGGGGGATTATGGGAGAGGGAAACGGAGGGGGGAGGGGTTGCGTCAGGGGAGGTGTGTGTGTGTGATATGATAGGGTTGTGTGTCCAGTTTATTGGGATGGTGTGATATCTTTGTGATGGTTGTGGTAATGGTGGATTGATATAATGTAAAAAAAAAAAAAAAAAAAAGGGGGGGGGGGATTTAAGGGAAGGATAATACAAAACTAAGATTAAATAGATGGAGGGTTGCTGTAACTACTGTATGAAGTGAGTGAAGGGGATGTGGTGGTGGTGTATGTAAGTGTGTGTGTATGTGTGTGTGTATGTGTGTGTGTTGGTAGGGATTTTGCCAACTGGTGTGGAAGAGGTGAGTATGTGTGTTTGGTTATTGTTGGATATTGATGCCTTGGGGGTGTAGGTGTGCCCAGTTGGCAATGAGATGGGATTCTTGAGTTGTGCGTTCAAAGCTGTCACTCTGTGACTGCCAGAGTGCCATGACTTTGACATGGTCGATGTTGTGTTGGGTGTGGTTGAAGTGTAGGGCGACGGGTTTGGGTCGGTGGTGGCGATATCGGCCAGGTGTTCAGAGATGCGTGTTTCGAGTGTGCGTGACGTTTCCCCTATGTAGATCTTGCCACACAGCTTGCAGTGGATGCATATATAATGTTGCGGCTCTGACATGAGAATGTGCGTTTGACTGTGAAGGAGTCTTTGGGGCCCTGTAGGATGGTGTCTGGTTGGTGAGGGGGCAGATTTTGCAGTTGGGTTTGGAGCAGGGAGTGGTACCTGGTGGTGTAGCTGTGGTTCTGTTCCAACTGTGTATATCGATGATGGACTGGGAGCCACATCTATGCCAAAACAAGACCTCCTCAACTTCCTCAACTTTGCCCAGACCTTCCATCCATCTATCCGACTCACCTACACCATTTCGCAGTCCGTCAACTTCTAGACATCACCATCTCCCTAGAAGAAGCCTACTCAAAACCTCCATTTTTCTACAAACCCACCGACGCACATGCATACCTAGACTACTCATCCTCCCACAACCCACACACTAAAGACAGCATCCCATACTCACAATTTCTCCGTCTTCGCAGACTCTGCTCCAGCGAGGAAGACTTCACTATACAAGCAGCCAAAATGTCACAATTTTTCACCAACCGCGGATACCCCAGTTCCATCATCAATGCAGCACTCCGCCGCACCATAGCTGTATCCAGACATCTGCCCTGGACACCAGCATCCAACCAAGACAGACAGACCCACAGCCTACCTCCTCTACCACCCGCACACCCTCCCCATCTGTAGGATCCTCAAATCCAATTGGCACATTGTACATAACCACAAACCCGCCTTCCATACCAAACCCATGATCACATTCAAACGTGACAAAAACTCAAAGACCTCCTCGTGCGGTCCAGTTTGAACAGAACCACAGCTACACCACCAGGTACTTCCACCCCTGCTCCAAACCCAACTGCAAAATCTGCCCCTCACCAAACCAGACACCATCCTACAGGGCCCCAAAGACTCCTTCACAGTCAAACGCACATTCTCATGTCAGAGCCGCAACATTATATATGCCATCACTGCCAGCTGTGTGGCAAGATCTACATAGGGGAAACGTCACGCACACTCGAAACACGCATCTCTGAACACCTGGCCGATATCGCCACCACCGACCAAACCCGTCGCCCTACACTTCAACCACACCCAACACAACATCGACCATGTCAAAGTCATGGCACTCTGGCAGTCACAGAGTGACAGCTTTGAACGCACAACTCAAGAATCCCATCTCATTGCCAAACTGGGCACACTACACCCCAAGGCATCAATATCCAACAATAACCAAACACACATACTCACCTCTTCCACACCAGTTGGCAAAATCCCCTACCAACACACACACATACACACACATATACACAACACTTACATACACCACCACCACATCCCTTCACTCACTTCATACAGTAGTTACAGCAACCCTCCATCTATTTAATCTTAGTTTTGTATTATCCTTCCCTTAAATACACCCCCCCCCTTTTTTTTTTTTTTTTTTCACCTTACCATTATTATCAATCCACCATTACCACAACCATCACAAAGATATCACACCATCCAATAAACTGGACACACAACCCTATCATATCACACACACACCTCCCCTGACGCAACCCCCCCCCCCCCCCCTCCGTTTCCTCTCCCATATCCCCCTGGCGCATGTCATTTCCGCCCACCAAACACATGGACAAGAACGGATAAGTCATTTTTCATTCTTTTTTCGTTTTTTCGTTGTTTGTACTGTCCCACATGTTAAATGTGATTTATTTTTTCGCCTGAGAAGACACAAGTGGTTGAAATGCATCGTGTCTCGTCTTGTGCTTTGTTTGTCAATGTCATTGGCGGTAAGTTCTAAACAAACTCTATTCCTAATCTTGCTTCGTTCGCCGCCGTCAGTCACTCCATTTTGAAATTTAAAGATTTAAGTCAAACAACAGTCAAAATAATAAATGCAATTAGAAGCAGAAACTACTGAAGAAGAAGAAACAGCATTAAAAACAATTGACGAACCACGGCTGCCTGAGAGAGAATTATTAGCCTTGATCGTGCTTTAAGAACCATCAAAGGCGAATTAGAAAACAATTTAGCAAAACTGGTGTACTAGATGAGGATATAAAAAGAGAAAAAGAAAAACTTGCTGATGCTGACGACGCCAACTTAGGGCGTGATGTTAAAGAAAGAATAGAACAAAGACTAGATGAACTTAATATAGAAAGATTAGCTAGACTAGAAGCATTGAATACTAACCGAGAACAATTACAAACTCAAGTGAGCGAAGTAAGAGAAACTATCCAAACAAATTTATATGAAAACACAACGCTAGCAGAACGAATAAAAACGCTGTTTAGAGAGCAGGGAGTCACATTAGCAAGCGTTATTAACAGCTTTAGGATTTGCAATAAGTACACTAGTGATGGCTATTACTGGCGGTGGTGGTGCTGGGTTAGTGCCTCCATCGCCATCACCTCCACCTGATAAATCATGGGTAAAAAAAACAGCTTGATCATCTTGCAAGTTTATTAAAAAAAATTAGCTGGTAAAGCTATAGACTCTTTGCCAGGTATATTAGGGGTATCGTTAGCTGGCTTTTGTCTACTGCAAGCAAAGTAGTTGGTTTTATGGCCGAGCACTTATGGACATTAGTTCTCTTAATAGTTGGGTTACTATTTAGTAAGATAAAGACCAAGTAATCCTAGGCCAGTTAATCCAATAACAAGTGCTGTCTTTTCATATTTTATGGTCATTACTTTTTTTGCGGTCTTCAACAGTCTTTGGACGTTGGACCTCAGGGATTGGATGACTTAATCTTGGGGGGTCATCGTGTTTTTTTTATTGTTTGTAATATTACTGGCTCAGAATTTATGGCGTTTTTTCCGACCTTCTGTTCATTGCCTGCCACAAGGATTTCATTATTGTAGTTTATTATTGTTCCTACCTGGAGCCTGAGGTCAGAAGGTAGCATATATAAACCAGTGCCAACAGCAAAGTCTACTTTCGATCTTGCGTATTGTAAAACATGTTGGTACCTTTTAATACTTGAAGGCAAATCAACTGTAGAATTAATGGCGTCCTCTAAATTTGCTAAGTATTGTTTTTGCGCATCAAAGCCAGTAGAAGGATCAGTTATGTTCGATCTCGTTTGTGCTTGCGAACCTAGCAAACACAAACGTAAGTACGAATAGAGTCGTTTATTCGTTCTATTCCCGCTCTTAGTTAGGCCCTTAGAAGTGTCTAAGATAAATGTTGTCCACGCTGTTTTATGCTCTTGCTCTATGGACCCAAGATGAACAGCTGTGCCTGAAGAGAAAGATGTAGAAGGAGGATCCCAGTCATAGTTATACTTTCTGCACACGCCCAAAATAAGGGGTGCCTAGACCATGATTAAGATCCAACTTTTGTCTAAAGTCTGTCTTAGCCTTAATATTAAATTCGTTACAGATCCTTTCAAAGCCTTCATGTCTATTCTGTTGCTGAATGGACTAAACGGTTTGTCATTTGGTAATGGCGCTTGCAGTTCAGACAAAATACGTCTGAAGGTGTAATAAAAATGAAATCTGTACACTGACCTCACCAAAGGATCAGGATGATTTAAATGATCAGCATACGACACTCCACACCCAGTTGATGCACAAAACACAGCAAAGTTTAACTGGTTCTGATAAACTGCATCGGATGACTAAACCATACTTTTGGGATGTAGTTTTTTTAATAGGAGGGTTAAGATAGCTCTTCAATGGAAGTACTCACCTTTACTTGAAAGGCGTCAGACTGAGTCACAGAATGACAAGAGTATCAGTTGTTATATTTTTAAGATTGTAGTGCGGCCCAACAAAATATTTTGCATCAGTATATTTGAATGCACTCATTTTTAATTTGTTTTAAAAAATGTTGTAACAATAACAACTCAAGACCGTCCTTCATTTTTAGAACATGCTATTGATAACAATTGCGGAACCAGAACGGTCGCACTCCATGAAATATTTTACAAAGTCGTATGGTTTAATATAAGTGAATCCAAGGAAAATAATAAGGTTCTAAAAGTTGACAAAACAGGGGCCAAAGTTAGCCAGTTAACAATACCTGATGGTTATTACGGGTTTTGCTCACTAAAAGAAGCAATGAGTAACTTTGACATTACTCTCAAACTTAACAATGCGAATCTGAAAACAATGTTAACATTCAAGCCTGAAGAAGAAGGAGGTTACTATTTGATAAAGAGCTAGCTAAAATGTTAGGCTTTGCAGCTAACAATCATAGATTTAGAGTTACTCCAAGCAAACTACTTATGAGGGAGAAAATCCGCTCGATCTTGCATTACATTCATTACTCTATGTTCATTTGGACGAGCTGAGCACTGATGAAAAACTTATATGATGGAAGGCCTCAACTGTTTTAAGAGCTCTTCCATCAGGGAAAGCTGCATATTGCGATTATGAAATTATACAATTCCCTAATTTACAGTTTAAAAGATTTAGTTTGTGGGAGGGTTGGATCATTTAATTTAAAAATTGCAGACAAACAGGGAAACTCGTGAAATGTGATAACCTGCACATTGTTTTGGAAATAAAATAATAAGTTGTTCTAAAAAATAATGTCGCGTGGGCCAGAAGAACCAGGAGTTACATTAGCGCCTGTGATGGTGTATAACTTTAGAATTAAAAGACCTTGCAGACGTTGCAGACTTTGAACAGAACGGTGAGATAGGCACTTTGTATGGGTTTGAGTACACTAAAGATGGTGATTATAAACGCAAAGAGGTTGGCGACAACAAAAACTTTCCTAAACTAGAGCAACTGCGCAATGTAGAAGCAAATAATGCTGGCCAGTATGAATATAAAATAGTTCAAAAAACTGACAGCAAATGGCACTTAGAACCATATTTAGAATGGGACATAAAATTTGAATTCATAAGCCCATTTACATTTTTTAGCCGTCAAAAAAGTTTCAGAAAAGCATTCAACTCTGGCCCTTTACATGTAAGTCTTATGCCAGAGGACAATAGTCGGAAAGAGATTGAAATAAAGCCGAATGGGAATAAACAATACATCCTCCACAGAAGAGAATCAGTTTTGAAAGATGCTTCTACAAAATTACAGTTCATTCCGCAAATGAAATTAGGAGACACGTTCACAATGATATTTGAAATTTCTGTCTTAAAAGATGCGGCGAGGAATGGAGCTGTGGGCGTCAGTGACGTCCTTTTAAAAGGAATTCTAATTAGCTGGCAAAACTTAGACGTTGACCGTCTTAAATTACCATCGTCGTTCTTCACAATGGTGAGGATATTAAGGTCATAACAACAAGCAACAAAATCAATATTAGTCTAAATAGAAACAATCTTACAGAACTGAATTGGATTAATCTTACACATTTAGGCCTTATAGGGTTTTATTATACTGAACAAGTTTTGACAGAGAGTATGATAAACATAATAACTGGATTAGATTAAATTCTGTTATAAAACTATGGAACAGTTAAACTTTATGATAAAAACCCCTCATTGTTCATTAATTTGTGGACAGACTGGTTGTGGGAAAACAATATTTATCCTCGACCTATTACAAACAGTTTATCGTTATAATTTTGATCATATAGTAATTTTCTGCCCAACACTTAAATGGAACAAAGCATATCATGATAGAAGGTTTATATGGGCGGATGATGACATATATTTAATTAATCCCAGCAATAAGCTGAGCGAGTGTTTAGAACACTTTTATAAATTGTTTGAGGGAACGCAGACACTATTTATTATAGATGACTGTTCGGCAGAAAGAGACATAGTTAAAAAGAGAAACACTTTGTCAAAACTGGCTTTCAGTGGAAGACATGCTGGGATAAGTGTGTGGATTTTATGTCAAAAATATAACTCCGTTTTAAAAGACTTTAGAGAACAGTTAAAGACTGTAGTTTTATTTCACATGAAAGACAGAGACTCATTTGATGAATATTTGCGCGAAAATGATGTTATTGAAAATGATCAGGAAAAACGCAGGATTAAACAAAAACTAAAATCTAAAAAGTTTAGTAAATTAGTATTGAAAACGGACAATCCTACACAGTATGTTTGTTTGTAGGGTCGTTATTTTTTGGTTATTGAAAGAGAATGTGTGATGGATTATCAAAGAACAGTAGAGAACAGGAAAATGCCAATCCTAGGTCGCATCCGCCCGAAACTAGTTGAGGGCGGATGTGAGTTAGGATTGGCATTTTCCTGTTCTCTTGTGTGTGATACAGCGGGGTCCACAGGTGTGCAGTCACATCTGCTACAAGCTTCTCCTGCCAGTTAGTACCAGCCCGGTGTCCGTGGGTCCTCCTGGCTGACAGATGCTGATGAACCCACCGCTCTGGCACCACGTGCTGAAAGTTTTGCAATTTCAGTTCCAGCAGAAGATGTGTCTGGAAAAATGTCCATGTGGGTTCACATAAGTAAACCGTCTCATCCGGTGGCCATTACACAATGGCATCTGCCAGGGAGCAATTATGTCCCTTGACGTCTTAATGGAATATCTGTGTGTGCCTCCACCCTATGTTTAACGTCCAGGACGCCGTGACGAAGTGGTTAACATCCAGGACGCCGTGACGAAGTGGTTAACGTCCAGGACGCCGTGACGAAGTGGTTAACGTCCAGGACGCCGTCACGAAGTGGTTAACGTCCAGGACGCCGTGATGAAGTGGTTAACGTCCAGGACGCTTGGCCGGAAGATCGTGGGTTTGATTCCTATCCGAGCTATGTATTTGTGGGATTTTTCTGCCCCAGCGGCATCTGCCTATAATTGAGTTTACTATGGGCTTGACTCGCATCTGCCTAGAATTGAGTTTACTATGGGCTTGACTGGCATCTGCCTAGAATTGAGTTTACTATGGGCTTGACTAGCATCTGCCTAGAATTGAGTTTACTATGGGCTTGACTGGCATCTGCCTAGAATTGAATTTACTATGGGCTTGACTGGCATCTGCCTAGAATTGAGTTTACTATGGGCTTGACTGGCATCTGCCTAGAATTGAGTTTACTATGGGCTTGACTGGCATCTGCCTAGAATTGAGTTTACAGTGGGCTTGACTGGCATCTGCCTAGA
Source organism: Conus ventricosus (assembly GCA_018398815.1). Lineage (NCBI taxonomy): Eukaryota > Metazoa > Mollusca > Gastropoda > Neogastropoda > Conidae > Conus > Conus ventricosus. Next base: position 83,000,986 of record CM031613.1, on the reverse strand, counting down.
ATTGAATTTACTATGGGCTTGACTGGCATCTGCCTAGAATTGAGTTTACTATGGGCTTGACTGGCATTTGCCTCGAATTGAGTTTACTATGGGCTTGACTGGCATCTGCCTAGAATTGAGTTTACTATGGGCTCGACTGGGAAAACTGGGACCGCACAGGTGAGTTCCATCCACTCAGTGGATGCTACTCTGAGAGCTTTGCTCAAATTTTCCGACCAACACTGCAGGTGTCTAAACCTCTCGGGCCTGCTTGACGCCGGAATATGTGATGAAAGCAAGCGTTGATGCAGCCCTGTCATGCAGTCTCAGACCGGAATGGAAATCCGTTGTATCATTTTCATCATCCTCATTGATCAGTATTAAAATATTCAAATTCTATGGCCTTTCATATCCTACTCTTACGGCGAACTCGGTTTTGGTTGCCTTTCCACGTCTATGGTCTTGGTTTGGTTCTGTCGGGGACCACAGATATTGAGAAACTCATTGGGAAAAGTTGTTACAAGGGCGTGGTAATGCCCTCCTGAGGGACAGCTCACTCACGCCGGTTCCGCAACTGAGGAATTATTGTCGTCAGAGGAGGCTTAGTATGTGGTGTCCTGCGTATGTTCGATCAGAACAGGCAGCACTGAACACCATCGTATGTTGGATCAGAACAGGCAGCACTGATCACCATCACAACAGGCCCCACTGACCACCATCAGAACAGGCCCCACTGACCACCATCAGAACAGATCCCACTGACCACCATCAGAACAGGCAGCACTGATCACCATCAGAACAGGTCCCACTGACCACCATCAGAACAGGTTCCACTGATCACCATCAGAACAGGCCCCACTGACCACCATCAGAACAGGCCCCACTGACCACCATCAGAACAGGCCCCACTGACCACCATCAAAACAGGCAGCACTGACCACCATCTGAACAGGTCCAACTGATCACCATCAGAACAGGTCCCACTGACCACCATCAGAACAGGTCAAACTGGTCAACATCAGAACAGGCCCCACTGACCACCATCAGAACAGGTCCCACTGACCACCATCAGAACA
>CM031613.1:82980386-82996969 GCA_018398815.1 Conus ventricosus | reverse complement strand
ATGGACAACGGATCGGAATACGGGACGTGTGTGCAATGCCACTGAGATGGAACAGAGGATGAGACAGAAGAAAGCAGGTTTAGATTCCAAGATATTTTGAGGTATTTTCCCCTGACAGACCACTGCCACTAGTAAGAAACCCCCAGACATTCCCACCCTACCCCTCACCGCCAGCCACCCTACCCCTCACCGCCAGCCAGTTCAGTTTGCATCAGAGCTGACGACATTTTAAAGGCCATGTGGGCTTGTCTGCATCAACAGCCAACCATTCAACTCAGCTTTGTTGTGGTTGGACAAAGCCAGGCTGTGGTCTAAATCTCACAGCTTTCACTTAAGGCATGAACTTCATCTGGTGGGAAACACTGATGACTGAAAGCTCAATACTTGACGCTGCGAGGCTGGCAATAATTTGACCAGTTGCCAGGGCAATATCCCTGACTGGCATCATTTTTCCCGTACAGCCTGTACAGCGCTAATGGAAACTTCCATCTCTCAGGAGTGAGGCAGACTGTATGTTTGTTCAGCATTGATAGAATGTGTTTGATCTCCCAGCAGACTGTATGCACAGCGTTGATAGAATGTGTTTGATCTTCCAGCAGACTGTATGTACAGCGTTGATAGAATGTGTTTGATCTTCCAGCAGACTGTATGTACAGCGTTGATAGAATGTGTTTGATCTTCCAGCAGACTGTATGTACAGCGTTGATGGAGAGTGTTCCATCTCCCGGGAGTGAGCCAGACTGTCGGGGATTCTGAATCCATGATAACACCCACATACGGAATTAGCTTGCGTGGTTTCAACTCTGATGTTTTGGATCTGTAAGAAATTCTACTGTTGGAACACTAATTCGTGTGTAATCGAGATTTCTCAGATGTCCCTTCACCTGTGCACGAAAACTTCACGGCCGGCATGACCTAACAGACATACACGGCGGAAGCCTGCAAGCAACATCACCAGAAAAAGCCCTAACATGGAACCCTCAAGGGCAAAAAAGAGGTTGGCTAAGCAATACCTGGCGCCAGGATCTGAATGCAGACATCAGGAACATGGGGATGACATGGAACCAGCTGGAAAAAAGAGCCCAGACAGTCTCAGTACAGTTTCAGTTTCAGTTTCATCAAGGAGGCGTCACTGCGTGCGGACTAGTCCATATACGCTACACCACTTCCGTTAAGTTTTGAGACCACACTACGCTTGATTTTAAGCTGGTGGATAAATGAATCAACAACTAAGATACAGAATTGAAGATGAGGGTCTCGTGGTTACGACTTAACAGTTGTCTGACCTACGTATTAGCCCAAATGCCCTGGTCAGACCTTGAGTGCCTATCTAACATTGGCTGTCTTTTTGCTTTTTGTGCGCAGAACAGAGATGCCAGGGGGTCCTTGGTCGACGGCCTGTATTCCAGGAGCGATGAATAAATGAATGAATGCCCTAACAGACCAGTCACAGCGGTGCATTGATGCAACACGAAGCTAGCAAGCTGTTTGTCAACAGACAGCTGAGATCGTGGCTTGTATCACTGCAATGAAGACTTCAGCCACGGACCACTCACTGTGTGACATGCCCAAGTCCCATTTCCCTGAATGGAGCGGCATCTGAGTCCACATTTGTGGATTCACTGAAGGAATCGTCACGCCCAGGCCATTTCCGGGTCCGTATTATGTTTTGAAATGTGTGTTCAAAACCCTATCTGTCATTTTTTTGTTCAAATCTTTTGGTAACAGTCCCTGTCAATCATCGCACTCAATTGTTTACCCACATACTCTCTTTTTGTACTTTTTTTTTTCTCCACTAAAAGATCATGAGAGGATTCCACAATTTCTTCACTAAGCGTCTGATTTTTGGTCTCTGGTTTCAGAATAAAATTGTCTTCTGAAGATCCTGGTTATGTGTTTGTTTGCGAAGAGCTCATCCTCTACAATTGTCTGTCTTCTTATCCTCTACAATTGCCTGTCTTCTTAATGATCTGCAGCAGCGAGATCCACTGGACTCCTTAACAAATCAGATTCCCGTTGCTGTTTAGCTCTTAAATGCGTGATAGACGCTTTAGTATTGTCTTCTGTTGAACTGGTGGACTAAGGGCAGATGTACTGGTGGACAGAATATTAATGGTAGGAACTGGACAGGGCAGGCACATGAAAACCGGCTGGTGCTGAGACACAGAGAAAACAGCTGGTGCCAAGGCTGAGAGCAAACAGCTGGTGCCAAAGACAGCTGGTGCCAAGGCTGAGAGTAGACAGCTGGTGCCACAGACAGCTGGTGCCACAGACAGCTGGTGCCAAGGCTGAGGGTAGACAGCTGGTGCCAAGGCTGAGGGTAGACAGCTGGTGCCACAGACAGCTGGTGCCACAGACAGATGGTGCCAAGGCTGAGGGTAGACAGCTGGTGCCACAGACAGCTGGTGCCACAGACAGCTGGTGCCACAGACAGCTGGGGCCAAGGCTGAGGGTAGACAGCTGGTGCCACAGACAGCTGGTGCCACAGACAGCTGGTGCCACAGATAGCTGGTGCCACAGACAGATGGTGCCAAGGCTGAGGGTAGACAGCTGGTGCCACAGACAGCTGGTGCCACAGACAGCTGGTGCCAAGGCTGAGAGCAAACAGCTGGTGCCACAGACAGCTGGTGCCACAGACAGATGGCGCCAAGGCTGAGGGTAGACAGCTGGTGCCACGGACAGATGGCGCCAAGGCTGAGGGTAGACAGCTGGTGCCACGGACAGATGGTGCCAAGGCTGAGGGTAGACAGCTGGTGCCACAGACAGCTGGTGCCAAGGCTGAAGGTAGACAGCTGGTGCCACAGACAGCTGGTGCCACAGACAGCTGGTGCCAAGGCTAAGAACAGACAGCTGGTGCTAAGGCTGAGAGAAGACAGCTGGTGCAACAAACAGCTGGTGCCACGGACAGCTGGTGCCACAGACAGCTGTTGCCAAGGCTGAGAACAGACAGCTGGTGCCAAGGCTGAGAACAGACAGCTCCTGGTGCCAAGCGCTGAGAGTAGACAGTTTGTGCCACAGACAGCTGGTGCTACAGACAGCTGGTGCTACAGACAGCTGGTGCCAAGGCTGAGAGTAGACAGCTGGTGCCAAGGCTGAGAACAGACAGCTGGTGCCAGGGCTGAGAACAGACAGCTGGTGCCAAGGCTGAGAACAGACAGCTGGTGTCAGGGCTGAGAACATACAGCTGGTGCCAAGGCTGAGAGAAGACAGCTGGTGCCAAGGCTGAGAGAAGACAGCTGGTGCCAAGGCTGAGAGAAAACAGCTGGTGCTACAGACAACTGGTGCCAAGGCTGAGAGTAGACAGCTGGTGCCAAGGCTGAGAACAGACAGCTGGAGCCAAGGCTGTGAGTAGACAGCTGGTGCCAGGGCTGAGAACAGACAGCTGGTGCCAGGGCTGAGAACAGACAGCTGGTGCCAGGGCTGAGAACAGACAGCTGGTGCCAGGGCTGAGAACAGACAGCTGGTGCCAAGGCTGAGAGAAAACAGCTGGTGTCAGGGCTGAGAGAAGACAGCTGGTGCCAAGGCTGAGAACAGACAGCTGGTGCCAAGGCTGAGAGAAGACAGCTGGTGTCAGGGCTGAGAGAAGACAGCTGGTGCCAGGGCTGAGAACAGACAGCTGGTGCCAAGGCTGAGAACAGACAGCTGGTGCCAAGGCTGAGAGAAGACAGCTGGTGCCAAGGCTGAGAGAAGACAGCTGGTGCCAAGGCTGAGAGAAACAGCTTGTGCCAAGGCTGAGAGAAGACAGCTGGTGCCAAGGCTGAGAACAGACAGCTGGTGCCAAGGCTGAGAGAAGACAGCTGGTGCCAGAGCTGAGAACAGACAGCTGGTGCCAAGGCTGAGAACAGACAGCTGGTGCCAAGGCTGAGAGAAGACAGCTGGTGCCAAGGCTGAGAGAAGACAGCTGGTGCCAAGGCTGAGAGAAAACAGCTGGTGCCAAGGCTGAGAGAAGACAGCTAGTGCCAGGGCTGAGAGAAGACAGCTGGTGCCAAGGCTGAGAACAGACAGCTGGTGCCAAGGCTGAGAACAGACAGCTGGTGCCAAGGCTGAGAGTAGACAGCTGGTGCCAAGGCTGAGAGAAAACAGCTGGTGCCAGGGCTGAGAGAAGACAGCTTGTGCCAAGGCTGAGAGTAGACAGCTGGTGCCAGGGCTGAGAGAAGACAGCTGGTGCCAAGGCTGAGAGAAGACAGCTTGTGCCAAGGCTGAGAGAAAACAGCTGGTGCCAGGGCTGAGAGAAGACAGCTGGTGCCAGGGCTGAGAACAGACAGCTGGTGCCAAGGCTGAGAGAAGACAGCTGGTGCCAGGGCTGAGAACAGACAGCTGGTGCCAAGGCTGAGAGAAGACAGCTGGTGCCAAGGCTGAGAGAAGACAGCTGGTGCCAAGGCTGAGAGAAAACAGCTGGTGCCAAGGCTGAGAGAAGACAGCTAGTGCCAGGGCTGAGAGAAGACAGCTGGTGCCAAGGCTGAGAACAGACAGCTGGTGCCACAGACAGCTGGAGTCAGGGCTGAAAAACAGACAGCTGATGCCAGGGCTGAGTGTGGTATATGTCGAAATCCTATCAATATTCATCATGAAAATAAACGGCAACATTGGTAGGATAGAACACACAATTTTTCGTTGCACATGATGCATAGCTTGTGAATGCCTATGAAAATGAATCATTTGAAAAACTTATACATATGATAAGTTGGGGTAAACTTTAGGACTATGATTAAAGAAATACAAAACACATGCTTTTTGGTTAGGCACTATAAAGAAATTTACAAACTGGTTTATGGAACGTTTGACAATGATATCAAATCTGAGCAGTTCAAAGTACAGTTTACATGAGATTTTCAAGAAAGTTTTAGAATGAACAAAAATGAAAATTTATAGAAGCGAAAGTGCTGTTCGATATTTAGATGAAACGCTTATGCCTTCGGGGCATGATATGATTTTGAGCTCACTGAATGTGCGAGATGACGCTATGAAAAGTCTTCAGGTACAATGTTTTACCTTTTTTTTAAAAACTAAACAAGATAAAATATACTAACAAGAGAACAACAGTGAAGGAAATGAAGAAAAGAGGTCTCGGAATACCAGACTTGAAAAGATGCATGTTATATTTGAAACTGACATTTCCGAGAAAATTACAACATAATGACCATTCAATAGGGAAGGGGGAGTGGTCATTATTTCCCCTTCATAAGTAGCTCAGAACAAACGGGACCTGGTCGAAGGTCGCAAAAGAAGATGGAGAATACATTTCGGCAATATATATTATGTACATAAACTAGCATGTAATAGATTTAAGCCTCGAACGACTTATTAGCTGAATTAGTATTGTATCATGAAAAATTTCTGGAAGGTGATAGGTAAATGAATGACAAACATTGGACAGAAAATGGTAATAATTCAGTGACAGACCTTTTCAAAGAAAACGGTACAGACACATTGTTAATATACCTGCCGCTAGGGAGAAAATATAGTGTCCACATGGAATTCATAACATAATTATGACGAGTATCACATATAAAATGATACGTGCAATACATGCAAACATGGAATTAAATGCATTTTCTGCTAGACTTATTTTATGAAAATATCAATTCTAAATATGAACATTTAAACTTGTTTTTAGTGTTGTTCTCAGCTAACATTATCAATAATGAAAAATAATTGTCTGATAACAACAAAAACCATCAGAAAGTATGTAACTATGAAGTCCAAACGGTGACAGAAACACACACACACACGTGCGCGCGCGCACGCACACACACACACACCAACACACACACCACACACACACACACACCACACACACACACACACACACACACACACACACACACACACACACACACACACACACACACATACACACCTTCACACGCTGACCGCCATCTTGGGAGTATCGTTTTCACGTGCTTCATGTCAGATCTTTGTAATGTTGAAGAGGGAATGATGTCAGCATTTGTTATGTTTGAAGAGGGAATGATGTCAGCCTTTGTTATGTTTGAAGAGGGAATGATGTCAGCCGTTGTTATGTTTGAAGAGGGAATGATGTCAGCCTTTGTTATGTTTGAAGAGGGAATGATGTCAGCCTTTGTTATGTTTGAAGAGGGAATGATGTCAGCCTTTGTTATGTTTGAAAAGGGAATGATGTCAGCCTTTGTTATGTTTGAAGAGGGAATGGTGTCAGTCTTTGCTATGTGTGAAGCGGGAATGATGTCAGCCTTCGTTATGTTTGAAGAGGGAATGGTGTCAGTCTTTGTTATGTTTGAAGAGGGAATGGTGTCAGTCTTTGTTATGTTTGAAGCGGGAATGATATCAGTCAAAAACTCACGCGTCTGCCATATATTGTTAGTTCAAGAAGCGTTAGGATGCACCTTGCTTTGTGTTCATGGCCATTTTGACTTTTGTCTAAATAGATAGTCCCGGCCCCACCTGTCCCACTACTAACTCACCCCCCTCTCTACTGATTCACCCCCACAACTACTGACTCTCTTCTCTATCTACTGTCCCAGTCCTCAATCCACTGGCTCACTACTAACTCTCTCCATCATCTACTAACTCTTCTCTATCTACTGTCCCAGTCCTCAAACTACTGGCTCACTACTAACTCACTCCATCATCTACTGACTCACTTCTCTATCTACTGTCCCAGTCCTCAATCTACTGGCTCACTACTAACTCTCTCCATCATCTACTAACTCTTCTCTATCTACTGTCCCAGTCCTCAATCTACTTGCTCACTACTAACTCACTCCATCATCTACTGACTCACTTCTCTATCTACCGACTCACTATTCTTTTTACTGACTCGCTCCGGACTTCAACGAAGTGAAATTCTGATATGTACCTGTGCAGTCGCCGGAACTAGAAGCAAAAATAACTGAATTGAACTGACCTACTTTGACAGTCGGACAGTCGGCTCAGCTATAAGCAACAAGAACTGAATTGAACTGACCTACTTTGTCCGTGACTCACCCAGTCTTGGCGAAGTTGGTCCAGAACTTCATGATCTTCCTGCTCAGCTGCTGCTCCTCCAGGCTGTAGCCCAGCTCCGGCTTGAGGGGCAGGCCGAAGACAAAGTAAATCTCGTCCCCGTGCAGCGTGCCCATCCACTCCGGCCAGGGGTTGACAGAGGAGCGGTGCTCCAGCCAGTACATGTACACGCCCTGCCCGTTGTGCGCATACCAGTCCGACAGCTCGTTGACTTCACACACGAAGTGATAGTCGGCCACGGCCTGAGCGATGCGGTCCCTGCGGGCAGAACCGTCCCAGGGGTTGGCCCAGTCTGTGTACTGGAACAGGATGGCGTCCTTGCCGAACTTGTTCAGCAGGGTGGGGTGCTGCGGATGGAACTTGAACAGGTTGTCCACGGCCTCAATCATCTCCTCCTCGCTGATCAGGCTCTCCGTGGACACGTTGAACAGGTGTCGGTGCTCGTAGACCAAGAACCACGTCGCTTCCTCCGCGTTGCTGCCCAGCAGGATGGGCGTCTTCTTGAAGCTTCCGCTGCGCAGGTACTCCATGGGAGTGTGGGTGAGGAAGCTCCCGTCCACCATGGGCAGGAAGGGGAACTGCACGATGCCCTCCACCACGCCGAACTCGTGCAGCGGGAACTGGTCGGCCTTGACCATGCGCAGGCAGTGCACGATGTTGGTGTCGGACTGGTCCAGGTTGCAGCCGAAGATTTTGGCCAGGTGTCGGGAACGTCGCCGGCCTTCCTCCGCAGAGTAGGTGGCCCAGTCGTTCTGCGGGGACCCGGACTGCAGGATGGCCCTGTCGAACAGCTCGCGGCTCAGCGAGGACAGCAGGTGCAACCCCACACTGGTGGCACCCGCGCTCTCCCCGAAGATGGTGACGTTCTTGGGCGAGCCCCCGAAGTACTCGATGTTGTGCTGCACCCACTCCAGGGCCATGCGCTGGTCCATCATGCCCGCGTTGCCCGGGGCCTCCGACGTCTGCAGGTTGAGGAAGCCCAACGCCCCCAAGCGGTAGTTGAAGGACACCACGATGACGTCGTTCTCAGCGGCCAGGTAGCGGCCGTCGTAGATGTCCAGGGTAGAGGTGCCACTGTAGTAGCCGCCTCCGTAGATCCAGACCATGACGGCCTTGTGGCGGAAGGGGGGGTTGGTCCTGGGAGTCCAGACGTTGAGGTACAGGCAGTCCTCGTCCCGCCTGGTGTTGGGGTTCCACACGATGGACCCCGAGAAGTTGCCGAACTCTTCGTCCACCAGCTGCATGCAGGAGTTGGGGGGCACGGTGGCGTTCCACACCCCCTCCCACTTGTCGATCTGCTCGGGGTGCCGGAACCTCAGCTCGCCCAACGGCGGCTTGGCGAAAGGGATTCCCCAGAAGATGTCCACCAGCTTGTTGTGCACCCTGACCCTCTGGCCACGCACCTTGCCCTTGTCGATGGACAGGATGGGGAAGGGGGAGTGGGGGGATAGGTCACAGGATACTTGATGCAGGAGAATCAGCACCTGAACCAGGAGAACTCCCAGCCACACCACCTCCATCTTCAGACCCTGGGGAACCGGCAGACTACAGGATGAAACACGACTGGTGACTGGATCACCGCCTGCTGGCGATACTGTAGACCTGTGGAAATAGACCCACACAGATCACACAGTGATTACCGTTTAATGAACACTAGACCTGTGGAAATAGACCCAGAGAGATCAAATAGCGATTACCGTTTAATTGGACACTAGACCCGTGGAAATAGACCCAGAAAGATCAAACGGTGATCAGTGTTCAGTGAACACTTGACCTGTGGAAATAGACCCAGAGAGATCAGTTAGTGATGAGCACTAGTGCAAAACAAGTAACAGTGACTGATCCACACTTCCATGCAGCCACGTGAGGTTTGTTTCAGGACACTACATTGAGCAATTCTGCTGTTATTTCAGTGCCTGCACAATGGAATTCTGGGGTTCGTGGAGGGAGTTCAACAGTATGAAAGAAAGCCAGGAAGCAAGGTGTCGATTGTGGTAAAGTGAACCAACAAACGTTTCGTAAAGTGAACCAGCAAACTGGTTTCGTAAAGTGAACCAACAAACTGGTTTTGTGAAGTGAACAACAAGCTGGTTTCGTGAAAAGAACAAGAAGATGGTTTCGTGAAGTGAACAACAAGCTGGTTTCGTAAAGTGAACAACAAGCTGGTTTCGTGAAGTGAACAACAAGCTGGTTTCGTGATGTGAACCAACCAACTGGTTTCCCTGGTACTGTGAGAAAGCCCGAGTCACTAGCTGCAGTGAAGAGGTTGTGCTTGGCCCTGTGTCTGGACATCAAACACAAAAACAGGTGGTCAGCAGATCCAACTCCTCGGCGACCAATCAGATCGTTGTCTGAATATCACATGAATCCAGGAACAGATCAATACCAGTGGTATGACAGTATAGAAACAACGTCATAGATAAACAACAGAGTTAAGGTAAATAGATGCCATGGGTATTGTGCGAAGCCTGTGTAAATGCTGAGCCAAGGTTGCCACCAAGGGAAAGGCAACAGGATCCAGTTCTCTCTGTCGTCAGCCCACGTCTCGCCTGCTGTTAATTCCAGTTCTGAATTCTGTGGCGTACTTCTGGCATGCCATCTTCTGGGAGAGGATGTCAACACTAACATGCCAGACTGGCTGCAACTCCGATGTGTTCGTTGTCGTCAATGGCACCAACTGATTTTTATTGCTGTCACGGCAGTTAGTTATACACAACTCCGATGTGTTCGTTGTCGTCAATGGCACCAGACTGATTTTTATTGCTGTCACGGCAGTTAGTTATACACAACTCCGATGTGTTCGTTGTCATTGATGGCACCAAACTGATCTTTATTGCTGTCACGGCGGTTAGTTGTACGCACCTCAGAACAAATATAAATGCATTTCTTATCTTTTCGTTAACGAGAGTTCCTAGCAGTTCCACACCTTAACCATTTCCTGGCTGGAGAAATGAGAAAGGGAGACAACCCGAGCAGTGTTCAATGATACAGATCCGCTGGCGGAAAACCAATGCCAGAGAAGCTGAACGCGGACTGCCCACAAACAGCGTGGCCCGAATGAAGCCTGAAATGACGTCTGTCTGTCTGTCTGCCTGCCTGTCTGTCTGTGAGACTCTCTACAGTTCATGAACCCAGTTCTTTGCATCCCACAAACCAATATCTCAGCGATTTGTCATTCCAAGTAATGAACTAATATGTCAGTGATTTAGGGGGTAGCTACAGCGTGAGGTATGAGCCAATATCCCTCTGTGAATTATCGGCCAACGTCCCTCTGTGAATTATCCGCCAATGTCCCTGTGAGTCAGGGGCTGATTATTTTTTTAGAAAAAAAAGACCAACTGAACTGCTCTGTCTATATTTTAGTCAGTTCCTGTACATCTCCTCCTTTTTCCGTGAGTCGTGGAACATTGTTTTCTTTCTCAGACTAACGCACTCCCTGCCAATCCTCTTTCCATGAGTCGTGGAACATTGTTTTCTTTCTCAGACTAATGGCACTCCCTGCCAATCCCTCCAGCAGTCCGGGGAAGTCATCTGGGAACTCGTCCACTCCAAACCTGGTGCGTTGCTAGTCACTGAACTCTGTCAACTATCCAACTATTGCTGCCAGCTATCTTTGACGTCAGTAGTACCAACCTCTCTGAACTGTGAACCACCATTGTGGGACTATCAACCAGACCCTCTGAACTTTAAAACAATGTCGCTGAAGTTTGAAACAAACTCTCTGTGAACCGATTTACCTGTGAACCAGTCTCTGAACATGAACCTGTCTGAACCATGAATCAGTCTGAACCATGAACCAGTCTCTGAACCATGAACCTGTCTGAACCATGAACCAGTCTCTCTGTGAACTTATTTGACATGTTAGCCAGGACTTTGAATCAAATCTGTAAACGTTCAACTGTCTTTTTAAATTCTGTAAGCTTCAAACCCTTCTCTCTAAACTCTTCAATAGATTATCCCTGTTCATTTTACACCAGTCTCTTTGAAAAATTAACACATTTCTCTGTTTCCAGTTCTGTTTACACTTCGAACTAATCTCTATGACTTGCAGCCAATCCTCTGAGAATGTTTAAGTAACCAATCTTTCTTGGACCTTCCAAGAAATCTCTCTGATGACATCAAACTGTCTTCTCTTTAAACTTCAGACCAGTCTCTGAGACCTTGGAAGCAAACTCTTGGAACTCCAGTTGTTCTAAGAACTGTCACGCTATGTTCTGCAAACTTCCGTTGGCCAGTCTCCGTCCGCTGAGGGTGGTGAAGATGACGATGGTGGTGTTGACGATGATGACGACGACAACAAGGCCGGTGGGTTGGATGGGGGTGGTGATGAGTGGCAGCCTGCTTCACTTCTTGTCCTCCTGTCGTGGTCGTGGGTCTGGAACAACAAGGGGTATGTCCATCAGGGTGTCAACTGAGGTCGTGGGTCTGGAACAACAAGGGGGTATGTCCATCAGTGTGTCAACTGTGGATTTCGAACCTTCCGTTCGAAAAGTGGTAGTCTTCGCTTGGTGGTACGTCTATATGTCTGCTTACCTTTTCTAATTCGTTTGCCTATTTCTGTCCGTTTCTGTCTGTCTGTCTGTCTGACTCTCTCTCTCTCTCTCTCTCTCTCTCTCTCTCTCTCTCTCTCTCTCTCTCTCTCTCTCTCTCTCTCTCTCTCTGCAACCAATGAAAGAACCTGTTAGTTTTGCTCCCCATAAAACAACCTGTTCGGTTGGTCTACCAATAAACAATACCACTGTAGTGCTACGAAAAAAACACCTTGTTTTCAGAGCTACCAAAGAACTCGCTCATCGAGTTAGTCAGACCAAAGACAGTACGCCTTGTCTTTGGTCAGACTACCACAATGTGCATCAACCTTCAAACACCGTAATTTAAACAACCTTCTTCAAATGCAAATGCTTTTCATGAGGTTTTACATGCTTGACTGCTTACTCTGTTTAGTAAGTGTGTCTTTGTGTGTGTGCATTCGAACGTGCGCGAGGGTGCGCTTGTGTGTGTGTGTGTGTGTGTGTGTGTGTGTGTGTGTGTGTGTGTGTGTGTGTGTGTGTGTGTGTGTGTGTGTGTGTGTGTGTGTGTGTGTGTGTGTGTTTCCTTTCACCTCCACTCTTCTCATTATGTTATGTTTTCAGACTCACTCCCTCCCTCCCCCCCCCTCTCTCTCTCTCTCTCTCTCTCTCTCTCTCTCTCTCTCTCTCTCTCTCTCTCTCTCTTCTCTCTCTCAAGCATTGTCATTGTGGTTATCTCTCTCTCTCTCTCTCTCGCTCTCTCTCTCTCTTTCTGTGTGTGTGTGTGTGTTTGTGTGTGTGTGTGTGTGCGTGCGTGCGTGCGTGCGTGCGTGCGTGCGTGCGTGGCGTGCGTGCGTGCGTGCGTGCGTGCGTGCGTGTGTGTGTGTGTGTGTGTGTGTGTGTGTGTGTGTGTTTCCCTTCACCTCCGCTCTTCTACTCATTATGTTATGTTTTCAGACTCCCCGCCTCCCTCCCTCCCTCCCTCCCTCCCTCTCTCTCTCTCTCTCTCTCTCTCTCTCTCTCTCTCTCTCTCTCTCTCTCTCTCTCGCTCTCTCGCTCTCTCTCTCTGTGGAACTCCCTTCTAGAATCCATCAAACACATATACTGAACAACAACTTTCGAAAACAATTACCTTACCCTTCTTCTGCCAAAAAATACAAGTAATAACAAAAAGTAATATCAAAATCATAAATCATCCCATTTTCTTCTTCTTTATTTTTCCATGTAATTTTTCTATGCATTTTGTTTATATATATACATATATACGTTTATATATCACCTGACGAAGACCTAAGAGGTCGAAACGCGTTGTGTTTTGTCTTGTGACTCGTTTGTCCACGTTCTCTGGGCGGTTCGCTAACCACTGCAGATATGAATGCGTATCTCCCCCTATTTCTTCAATCTAAGACATAAGAGCAAGCTTTGTGTTTATAATTCTATATATATATATATATATATATATTATATATATATATATATAAAAATATATATATATATATATATATAGTTAAAACAAGTTAAAAGAGGAATCTTAAAACTATCTTCAAATTTGTTTCGAGCGTGTTGCGCTGTCATCAGGATGGTTTTTGGTTTGCCCACCGCCGATGTTATATAGCGTGTGGGCTCCCGTTTGCGGTTGTTTGCACGTGCGGGTTGGCTGCACGTGTTCTTTGGGGGCTTTCAGGTTTTTGTTTTGGGTGTGTTCACTAACAACGATTTCCATTTATGCCTGCAGTTGTTTACTATTTCTGTTTTGGTGTTTAAAGTTGCTAAGTGTGGTTTGCATAGTATTAACCATTTTTCAGTTAAACATAGGTTGCACCTTTTTGAAACATTGCTGTATGGCGATGCTCTTTTTATGATTTTCCAGGATATATTGTAGCTTGTTTTTGCGTCTTTAAGTTTCCAGATATATTTGCTCAGTTCTGTTTGGTTTTTATATTTTTCTTTATTAAATGACTGTTTGTGGTTTGCATATCTGGTTTTGAAGTGGTTTTCAGTGATCCCTATGTATGTTTCTTTTTTCATTTTCTGATGTCACAGTAGCCTTGTATACAATGTTGTTGTGAAGACATTTATTGTTTAGTGGGCACTGCTCCTTTCTGGTGCAATTGCAAGATTTCCTTTCTTCACCCTTCTTTGCTGTGTTGATTTTCATTTTGTTGGATGCGTCAATTAGGTTTTTGAGGTTGGGCATACATGAGTACGATAGTTTGACAGTGTTTTTGTTAAATATTTTGGACAGTTTGTGTTCTTTTGGAAATGAAGTTGTTAGGATTTTGAAGAATTCTTTCCCTATGTCTGTTTAGAGTTTCCCGTCGTATGGGGGGTTATACCATATGATTTTTCTTTTCCTATTTTTCTTGCTTTTATTTGTGTTGTTGTCTGGGTTGTATTGTAATTTGTAATTGTATCCACTTGTTTGTAGTGCCTCCTGGTATTCTACTGCTGCATTGTTGAACACTCTCTCACTGCATGACAGGTTTGATAGTCTCTTGTTTATGCCATGGGGTATGGTCTTTAATACAGATGGTGGATGGTTACTTTTGGTGTGTACATAAAGAGGTGTATCGTTGGGTTTCTTGTATGGTTTATATATGTGATTGTTGAGATCCAGTGTTATGTCTAAGTAGTTCACTACCTTTTTGTTTGCTTCAATGGTAATCTTTAAGTTGTGGTTTTGGAAGATTTTGCATAGTTCTTTCTTCTTGTTTTCGATGGTTCTTGGATTGTTGGTTAGTGCAGTAAGGCCATCGTCTCTGTATAGTCCGACTTGTTTTCCGAGTTTTTTCTTGATGTTGGACAGCATGAATAGTCCGACCAGTTCACATGTTTCTGCACCATCATATGATCCCATGGTTACATCGAATGTTGAGTTTCTGTTGGTTTTCCTGATCCAGGTTTCATTTTTGCTGTGTAGTAATGTTTTCTTGGTGTGGAGAATGATTTCCATTTCTGACCCTGTTATGTCTGTGTGGTTACTGGCAAACTTCAGGGCTTTGGTGAGTAGTTCCTCATCTAAAGATGGGTAAAAGTCTACTATGTCAAATGTGATGAATACTGTATTACTTTGTTTATTGAGTTTTTTGAACCATTGGATAACTTCGTATGTGTTCTTCCAGAGGTTGTATTCAGACTTTGATTTTACGTTCTTTATTATTTTTTCCAGAAAAAAAAGAGCATCACCATACAGCAATGTTTCAAAAAGGTGCAACCTATGTTTAACTGAAAAATGGTTAATACTATGCAAACCCCACTTAGCAACTTAGTTCACTATCTTTTTGTTTGCTTCTATGGTGATTTTTAAGTTTTGGTTGTGGAAATTTTTACACAATTCATTTTTCTTATTTTCAATATTCCTGGGATTGTCATTCAGAGCGGCAAGGCCGTCATCCGTGTACAGTCCAGTTTGTTTTCCAAGTTTTTTTTTTAAATATTGGATAACATGAATAGTCCGACAAGTTCGCATTTATTTTTCCCCTAGCATCAAGACCATATAACATGTTATAAGCTTTGCGTGGTAATCTGTGGTCCTCCATAGGAAATAAATTCAGCCAATAACGAATGCATTTTACTGCTGAAACTATGTACATGGGGAATCTATTTGTATCACCATAAATCAAGTCGTTAGGCGTGCGCCTGTCCACACCCAAGAACCTTTTTAATGCGAACAGGTGCACAGACTCACAGTATACAGCAGCGCCATCTAACCCCATAATTCAGACGCATACTGTACAATTGGTTGAACCTGACTATCAAACAACTTGAGAAATACATTAAAAGACGTATTATTGAGAACATATAATTTCCTCATAATACAGAGTAAAGCATTTCTGGCTCTGCTAGCAAGGTCCTTGCACGCACCAACAAAACTTAATCGTGTAGAGAAAAATGTACCCAAATACTTATAAGCATTCACAACAGGCATTGAGTCATCATCGTAGAACCATCTTTCTCTTGAACTTAAATAACCACCCTTACGAAATACAATCATGTTACTTTTGGACAAATTAACCCTTAGTTGGAGAGAAGCAGCTGCGCGTTGTAAACTATTCAGTTGAGTCTGTAAACCAATAACAGTCTCCGATATTAAAACCACATCATCAGCTAATAAAAGAATAAACAATTCAAAAGCATCCAGTGTCAGCAAAGTCCCATGTCTTCCATCTTTGATCACTTCAATGGCTAATTCATTAATAAAGAGCGAAAATAGAACAGGACTGCAAGCATCACCTTGCCTAACCCCAGCTGTACAGTTAATAAAATCTGTCAGTTTAGCACCACAACGAACTCTAGCTCTAACTACCTCACACATGCTTCTGATACATCTGTAGAGTTTACCCCTCCTAATACCGTTTTTAATCATGACTGGCCAAGGAAGATTTCTATTTATGGAATCAAACGCTTTTTCAAAGTCTATAAAAGCAACGTACAATTTTCGATTATAGGAAAACTGTTTCTGAACGATAGCCATTAAAGTAAACATGTGGTCAACAGTCGAATAACCTTTTTGAAACCAGTTGGTGATCACCAGTAATGCTTTTTTCCTCTATCCATTCTCGCAGCCTATTATTTACTATCATTCTGTACAGTTTACTACTTATATTGCTTAGGGAGATGCCCCTATAATAATTTGGATTATTAGCATCACCCTTTTTAAATATGGGCAAAATTAATGATTCCGTCCAGTTATTTGAAAACGTACCATAATGAAACAATTTGTTAAACAATTTCACAAAAAATTGCATAACTTGGGCAGAAGAGTATTTGAACAGTTCACCAATAATGCCATCGGGGCCCGCTGCTTTACGGTATTTCAGTTTTTTAAATAGCTAATAATACTTCTTCTTCACTAATGGGACGGTTCATATAGCTATCAGACTCATCTTCAAACCCCTCTAACCCCTCTTGGTTT
Source organism: Conus ventricosus (assembly GCA_018398815.1). Lineage (NCBI taxonomy): Eukaryota > Metazoa > Mollusca > Gastropoda > Neogastropoda > Conidae > Conus > Conus ventricosus. The sequence goes on along the minus strand of CM031613.1, from coordinate 82,980,562 downwards.
GGCTCATTGTCAGTATTTAACTCTAACAAGGTTTGAAAATGTTGAAACTACATCTCAGCTGAAATGTTGTTTCTAGGCTGAGTTCTTTTTGGCGATATTCTGCGAATTACAGCCCAGACATTCTTCTGAGACTTTATAGATGTTACTACTCATCTAATAATAACTTCTAACTTTTA
>CM031613.1:82965386-82975386 GCA_018398815.1 Conus ventricosus | reverse complement strand
GCAGAGAGAGAGACAGCTGTGAAGTAGCAGGGTATCCTGCCTGCAGAGAGAGAGACAGCTGTGAAGTAGCAGGCTATCCCTGCCTGCAGAGAGAGAGACAGCTGTGAAGTAGCAGGCTATCCCTGCCTCAGAGAGAGAGACAGCTGTGAAGAGCAGGCTATCCCTGCCTGCAGAGAGAGAGACAGCTGTGAAGTAGCAGGGTATCCCTGCCTGCAGAGAGAGAGACAGCTGTGAAGTAGCGGCTATCCCTGCCTACAGAGAGAGGACAGCTGTGAAGTAGCAGGCTATCCCTGCCTCAGAGAGAGACAGCTGTGTAGTAGCAGGCTATCCTGCCTGCAGAGGAAGAGACAGCTGTGAAGAAGCAGGCTATCCCTGCCTGCAGAGAGAAGACAGCTGTGAAGTAGCAGGCTATCCCTGCTGCAGACGAGAGAGACAGCTGTGAAGAAGCAGGGTATCCCTGCCTGCAGAGAGAGAGAGAGACAGCTGTGAAGAAGCAGGGTATCCCTGCCTGCAGAGAAGAGAGGACAGCTGTGAAGAAGCAGGGTATCCTGCTGACAGAGAGAGAGAGGAGTGTGAAGAAGCAGGGTATCCCTGCCCTTCACAACGCAGAGAGAAGTGGGGCTGTCCCTGCCTGCAGGTGCCAACACACTGGTATCGCGACGACCCTTGCCCAATGAAGAGACACTGGAAGTAGCAGCGTCTTCCCCCCCCCCCCACCCGCACACCTGCCCTTGCGCAGATTGCCCCTACAAAAAACACATTAAACACAAACCCAACGCGAAAAACAGCCCAAACGTGCCCCACCCCTCCCCTCTCCTCAGCAGTCGCCACGAGAGACCAGGCAATGCTAGGCGGGTAGTTGCCGTGCCTCCATACGGACAGGTTGGAGCGCTCATCGCTCAGCACACGCAATGCACGAACACACTCGTTGCACCTGGGTAAATCCTACCCCGCCCCCCCACGAGCCACACCACACACACAGCTGGACGCGCGCGCCACGCCGCACACCACACTGGAGGAGAGAGAGAGAGAGAAAGAGAAGAGAGAAGAAGGAGACGCGCGCCGCCGGCGCGCGCACACACACACACCACACACCACACACACACACACACACACATACACAACACAGAGGCGCGCGCCATGCATGACAAAGAGAGAGAGAAGACAGAGCGGGAGAAGACGAGGGAAGAGATAAAAAAGAGGAGAGAAGAGGAAGAGAGAGAGAGAGAGAGACAACACAACAGGCACACACACACACCCACACACACACACCACCCCAGCACCACACACCCACACACACACAACCCACCCCCCCAACCAACACACCCCACACCACAAACACACACACAACCCACACACCATCACCACACACCAACCACACAAAAACACACACACACACACACACACACACACACACACACACACACACACACACACACACACACACACACACACACACAATCATATCGCTGTGAGTACGTTTCTAAACTGTCCTTTTAACAAAGCTCTAGAATTATTAAAGAAACATGTGGGCGTGGCTCAAGAGAAAGTAAATAAAAGTAAACACTCAAGCCAGAGAAACAAGACAAGACAGACAACCCCAGCATTTTGTGTGCAAAACAACCGGAATTGTGTTTCCTACCACCTTCTTTGCACGATTTAAATACGCGCGTGAAAATGAAGGAAAGAGAGGGTGGTAACAAAGGGGGGAGAGGTTGAGTGGGATGATTAAAGGGTGGGGGGGGGAAGGGGGGGGGGGAGGAGGCGTGGAAATGGAGGGGATTGTGGAAAATGAATGGCACCAGATGAATCTGATTCGGGGAGAGAGAGAGAGAGAGAGAGAGAGAGAGAGAGAGAGAGTTTAGGTGTGACATTGATGATGTCGTTTTCTTTGCCTGTTTGGTTTGTTTGTTCTTTAATTCCGTGTACTTTGATGCATTGATCTCTTCCTGAAAGAATCGTGCAGTGCGTGCATGTGTGTGTTTAAACAGAGAGAGGGAGTGAGGGAAAGGAGTGAGGGAGACAGACAGAGACATACAGAAAGCTCTCAAAAGAGAGAGAGAGAGAGAGAGAGAGAGAGAGAGAGAGAGAGAGAGAGAGAGAGCTCAGTCTTAAGCATTTCAAATTCATCAAGGGCCAGTGAAGATTATGGACTATGAAGAAAGCCCAGAGCCTGGAAAAGACATCAGTTCAAGGGTGAGGGTGTTGGCGGTGTCATATGTAGTCTCTGATACATGTCACTTCACTGGTGAAGGAGCTGGACTGTAACGAGGCCTCTATATTGATTATAAGTAGGCCGGCAGTCTTTGAAAGACATCGCTCTACTTGTGAGTGGACCAGAGCAGGAGTCCTGGTATCTTTCTTGAAATGCCACGGGAGATCACAGGCGAGCTGGAATGTAGTTGGAAAATACATTCTCTGATGGTTTCTTTCTCTCTTTGTCCTTCCTCCTTTGGGTTTTTTTTTTGTGACTACCATGTCCTGAAATGTATGGCAATCTGCAGTTGTCCTCCCACAATTCCTGAGTCACAGGGGAAATCAAATTAACTCAGAGTTTCACTGGTGTAAATACAGGGTCGAACTTTAATTAAGGACCACCCGAAAAAAGGCCCTTTCTTTTTAAATTGGCAAAAATACAAGCAATGCATTTTTTCGAAGAATTCGATTGGGAAAGGTTTAAGGGGTTAACAGAGTATTCCGCAAAGCTTGCGAAAGCTGTCTTATTGTCACGTGCGGCATACAGAGGGGGGGGGGGGTTTGAAAGTTGCAGATTGTTGTCAAAATTGCTTGTTTTTTAAGCAAGAGTGAACACTGCTTCAAACGGTTTTGCACTGAAATTCCAAATGCAAGTGCAAAAACCAATGCATTGCAGAGCATTTTACTAACTGGAATGCCCCTAAAAGCAGCCCAACGTGCATAATTCTTCATAACACAAAAATGCCTCCAAGACGCAAGCTGTCTGATTTTGACCGGACCCGGGCGATTGCATGGCTGCAGGATCGAGTTGGCGTTCGAGAAGTGGCCAGAAGACTACAAGTGTCCCACTCCGTCATCATTCGGCTGAGAGAACGTTTTCAAGCCACTGGAACTGTCAAAGAGAGACCCCGTCCAGGCCAGCCAAAGAAGACCACTGCAAGAGATGACAGGTTCATCCGCAGACATGCTCTTCGGACCAGGACCACACCTCCCCAACACCATCAGGGCTCGGCTCCAAGCTGCCACTAACACAGCAGTGTGTGAGATGACCATACGGCGGCGCCTCAATGCTGCCAACCTTCGAGCAAGGCGCCCTGTCCGGAAAACCAAAACTGACTGCGGCCCACCGGGCACGTCGCCTGGCCTGGTGCACAGCTCATCGAACATGGGCTCGGGCTCAGTGGCGGATGGTGCTTTTCACCGATGAGTCCAAGTTCCAGTTGAAGCCACAAGATGGACGCATTCGGGTGTGGCGGCGTCCCAGGGAGCAGCTGGCAGATGACGTCATCTAGGAGGTCATCGCTTTTGGTGGTGGCTCCGTCATTGGTATGGGGGGGCATCAGCAGTCACACAAGACTTCCCTGTACCATGTGGATGGCAACCTGAACGGCCAACGCTACCTGCAGGAGATTTTACGGCCTTTGGTTGTCTCCGCACTCCAGCAGATTGGGGCTCAGGCTGTGTTCATGGACGATAATACCACCCACCATCGTTTGTCGAGCCGTGAACACTTTTGTGGTGCAAGCTGGCATCACCAGGATGCCATGGCCGGTGTCGTATATAATACTGTCGCTCATAAAATCGTGTCGCAGCGACAGTATTTCCCCGGAAATACTGCATTTTATGGACAGCGACAATATTCTATGGGACATTTTTCGTGAAAGTTGTCGCGCGACATTTTTTTCCAGCAATTATTGTCACTGCAACAATATTTCACGTGAAATGCTATCGCTGCGATACAATTCCACGGCGACAGTATTATATACGACACCGGCAAACAGCCCGGACATGAACCCTATTGAGAACATCTGGGGCGAGCTTGGGAGGAGAGTTCAAGAAAATCACCCTGTTCCGGCAAATCGACAGGAGCTGCTGCACTACCTGCAGCAGGAGTGGGCAAACCTCCCCAGGCACTCATTACAAGAACAGTCAACACCATGAGGCAGCGCTGTGTGGATTGTGTGGCAGCACGAGGGGGCCACACTCGGTTTTGATCAGACTGTAAAGAAACACTCTTTGTGTGAATGTCATTTTGGGGGGTAGTCTCATTCAGGCTCCCCTGTCTAATCAGAAAGAATGTTTTTTTCGATGAAAGTGACAAAATGTTGTTCACTGATAATGAAATTAAACATTTATAAAGTTTCTGTCGTTTGTCGGTTTTTCTTTCTATGTTTTGTGAGACTGTGTCTAAGTGGTCCTTAATTAAAGTTCGACCCTGTAGCTTTCCACATGGAAGACATCGTGTCCTGTCTATAGAAATGACCTTCAACCATTCGATCTTTCAACAGACAACTCGTCTGCTGGTTTCTCCTTCCACCATGCACTGTTGACATTTCAACGGTGTTCAGGAGCGTGAAGAGAGAGAGAGAGAGAGAGAGAGAGAGAGAGAGAGAGGAGAGAGAGAGAGAGAGAGAGAGAGAGAGAGAGAGAGAGAGGAGAGAGAGAGAGGGGAGAGAGAAATCTGTGATTTTCAGAAAGGGATGAGGTCAAGGGTAGGATGGAGAATGTTGTTCGTGTGCACATAGTTTCTTAGGAAAGACATAAGAATGTGTGTGTGTGTGTGTGTGTGTGTGTGTGTGTGTGTGTGTGTGTGTGTGTGTGTGTGTGTGTGTGTGTGTGTGTGTGTGTGTGTGTGTGTGTGAGTTCACGTAGGTGCGCACAAATTCATATATTGTGCGATGTCGTGGACATAGTTATTGGTTTGTGTGTGTTCATGCATGTCCAGACAATGGTTTGTGTGTGTTCATGCATGTCCAGACAATGGTTTGTGTGTGTTCATGCATGTTCAGACAATGGTTTGTGTGTGTTCATGCATGTCCAGACAATGCCTTAATGAGGGGCCTTTACTGAAAGCAATCGGCGGTGGCGGACGGGTGGGGGGGGGGGGGGGGGGGGGGGGGCGGGATGGCGCAGTTGTGTTGACATGCAACACAGCGAGGCTGAAGTGGGGCGACATTGTGCAGAGGACCAAAGAGGTCCTTACGTGAAGAGAAAGATGAAACGATGTGCAGACAGAAGTTTGCGCTGTCGGCATTTGTCAGGCAGTGCCTTTCTCGCTGACTGGAACTGTGGAGAGGAGCCACTGTTCCGTTAGTGACTTCTTCAAGAAGTAACGAACTGTGCAGTAGACCCATTGTTCCGTTATAGTGACTTGTTCAAGAAGTAACGAACTGTGCAGTAGACCCATTGTTCCGTCACTGACTTGTTCAAGAAGTAACGAACTGTGCAGTAGACCCATTGTTCCGTCACTGACTTGTTCATGTGTCAGGCAGTGCCTCTCTCGCTCACTAGAACTGTGCAGAAGAGCTATTGTTCCGTCACTGACTTGTTCATTTGTCAGGCAGTGCTCTCTCGCTCACTAGAACTGTGCAGTAGAGCTATTGTTCCGTCACTGACTTGTTCATGTGTCAGGCAGTGCCTTTCTCGCTCACTAGAACTGTGCAGTAGAGCTATTGTTCCGTCACTGACTTGTTCATGTGTCAGGCAGTGCCTTTCTGGCTCACTAGAACTGTGCAGTAGAGCTATTGTTCCGTCATTGGCTTGTTCAAAGAAGTAACGGACCCTACGGACGGCCTGATTTACGCCATAGTTTTTCTCTTGGTGTGTGTGTGTGTGTGTGTGTGTGTGTGTGTGTGTGTGTGTGTGTGTGTGTGTGTGTGTCTGTGTGTCTGTGTGTGCCTCAGACTCCATTAAAAGAGAATTGGGCTTTTTATCACTTTTTAAATCAGTGGGGCCTGATTCCTCTCATTTCCCCATTGTACATATTATCTTGAATATCTGACTCACACTCACTGTCCAAGGTTGAATTGTTCAAAGCACACACACACACACACACACATACACACACACACACACACACACACACACACACACACACACACACACACACACACACACACACACACACACACTCACACACAGATATATATCTATATCTATATCTATCTAGCTATATAAATTGTCTACTACATTTTATACTGTTTGAATACTGCTTTTAGTTTTTGTTCAGAAATAAACATACAGGCTAGATTTCTTGAAATAAGAATGCTATACAAGGTATGGTTAAAGAGACAGATTACTCCACTTGGCAGGGTGGTTGTTTTAAAGTCTTTAATCTTGTCCAAACTAACTCACCTCTGGATTCTACTTCCAAGTCCTCCCGATGATGTAATTAATGCTATTCAAAACTCAGTATTTCGATTTGTTTGGAATAGAAAAGGGATCGTATAAATAGAAAAACTGTTACTAAAAACATAATGAATGGAGGACTTGGTGTGCCAAGAATAAAAGAATATATATTTGCATTAAAGCTTGCATGGATTAGAAAAATAAGAATATCATCTCATAGGTGGAAAAGTATTACTTGGGCAAGTTGTCCAAGAATAGATCATCTAGAAAAAATTGGTTGTAGTCTTCCTCTAGGCCCATTATCCAAAAATAAATTTTGGGCTGATGTATTTAAGGCATACAAGGAATTTGGCCGAAGGATTCTACCTTGCATTTCCGAAGAAATGGCTTCCGAAAATATATTCTATAATGAAAATATTAAGATAAACAAAAACCAATTTTTTTTAATCAAAGTCTGTTCGACAAAAATATACATACAATTGGACACATTATAAAAGAAGATGGTACGCTTTTGGCATATAGAGAGTTCAATAACAAATATGGTTTTTGCATTGACTTTATCTCGTATACTGGATTATTAAGAGAAGTAAGCGCATATATGCGGAAAACTGCAGTAACAATGACAAATAACAAAAATGAGGAAAGGTCTAAATTATGGAAACTTATCTGTTCAGTCAGCAGAAGGGCACGTGTTTATTATGATGCCCTTCTGTGTGACAACATAAACCCTGCTTATTGCAATAAGTGGAATGAAAAACTTGAACAGCAATTGGAATGGGATGTCATTTTTAAAAGGTGCAAAAAATAAAGAAATAAAACTTAAATGGTTTCAGATAAGAATTCTACACCGTATACTGGGTACAAATATTGTGCTGTCAAAAATGGGAATTGAACCGAACGATCATTGTACATTTTGTAATACAGAAAGAGAAAACATTGAGCATCTATTTTGGTCGTGTGAGCATGCGACACATTTTTGGCAAGAACTTCAAGCAATAATAAAAGGAAAATGTCAGCATGCGGATTCTTTAAATATGTCTGTTGAATTGGTATTATTTGGGCATTCGAATAATTTTAGAAGTGATGAACTCTTTGACTTTATTTTAATTCTAGCCAAATATTTCACCTATAAATGCAAATGTGAGAGAAAAAAAACTTCCAATTGTAATAGACTTTTACACTATTTAAAGACAAGATATAATCTTGAACATCAGGTCGCAAAATGAGTAAAGTCAATGCAAAAACTGCACGGAAAATGGCAGTTATACCAAGCTTTGATAGAAGTGTAATTTTTGGACTTGATGTGCATGTTGAGGGACGAGTCTGTCTCCGTATCACTTATTATGCATGTACGTATGGATCCCTTTGTGGCTTTGTCGGTATCTTACCCTCCTCTCTCTCTCTCTCTCTCTCTCTCTCTCTCTCTCTCTCTCTCTCTCTCTCTCTCTCTCTCTCTCTCGCTCTCTCTCTCTCTCTCTCTCTCTCTCTCTCTCTCTCTCTCTCTCTCTCTCTCTCTCTCTTCTTTTGTTTCTGTTTTTGATTGTTTTTGGTTGTCTATTTGTATTTAATTTTTGAAAAACCTGCCTTGCAAAAAAAGCAAACACATGATACGGAAATTGTTTGTGGTACTTGATTGAAATGTAAGCGTTTGGCTATTGAAACATAAATGGTGTGAATTATATACTGATGTGAACTGAAATGCTATGAATTTATGTAAAATGTTTTGTCTCTGCAAGCAGAAAAATAAAGTTGAAAGGCAGAAAAAAAATGATCATGATAAATCACTGATGGAGATACAGAATAGGAAAAAAAACAACTTGTGCTGTGCCTTGTGGGATTCCGTGTCGGGACTGTTGAAGAATTGTTCAAATAGATGAACAGTTTATTTTAAGAGAAAGGAATGATGAACAAATTAAAAGGAGTTTTGATGTCAAGACAAGAAACCCCGTTTTTTTCTGATCAGTTCATAAATAAAGCCATGTGAAACATTTGACTGTAATATTTCGTGACCAAATGGGAATGGGTGAAAAGTGATTTTTCTCCTTGAACAGAGAGCCGCGCATCTGTGTACGTTTGTTGAGTGGTTTGAAAGAACTGAGAGAAAGGAAATAGGTCTGAAATCACTTGAATCTGACGAATCATTCGACTTTGGATCGGGAATCACTTTGGTATTCTTAAACTTTAGAGGGAAGACATACGTTTCGATGCATAAATTAACTACGCACATTGGAGTCAGTTTCAAAGTGAGCTGACTGCAGACGGGAATTGAAACAAACTTAGAAAGAAAAATAGAAAACTATGCCGCCAAACTATGCCGCCAAACTATGCCGCCAAACTATGCCGCCAAACTATGCGCCAAACTATGCCGCCAAACAAACACATTGCAATACAAACAATAGAAAAATAAGATAACTATGCCGCCAAACTATGCCGCCAAACAAACACATTGCAATACAAACAATAGAAAAATACAATCACTATGCCGCCAAACAAACACATTGCAATACAAACAATAGAAAAATAAGATAACTATGCCGCCAAACTATGCCGCCAAACTATGCCGCCAAACAAACAAACTGCAATACAAACAATAGAAAAATAAAATAACTATGCCGCCAAACTATGCCGCCAAACTATGCCGCCAAACTATGCCGCCAAAACAAACACATTGCAATACAAACAATAGAAAAATAAGATAACTATGCCGCCAAACTATGCCGCCAAACTATGCCGCCAAACAAACAAACTGCAATACAAACAATAGAAAATAAAATAACTATGCCGCCAAACTATGCCGCCAAACTATGCCGCCAAACTATGCCGCCAAACAAACACATTGCAATACAAACAATAGAAAAATAAGATAACTATGCCGCCAAATTATGCCGCCAAAGTATGCCGCCAAACTTTGCCGCCAAACTATGCCGCCAAACAAACACATTGCAATACAAACAATAGAAAAATAAGATAACTATGCCGCCAAACTATGCCGCCAAACTATGCCGCCAAACAAACACATTGCAATACAAACAATAGAAAAATTAGATAACTATGCCGCCAAACTATGCCGCCAAACTATGCCGCCAAACAAACACATTGCAATACAAACAATAGAAAAATAAGATAACTATGCCGCCAAACTATGCCGCCAAACTATGCCACCAAACAAACAAACTGCAATACAAACAATAGAAAAATACGATAACTATGCTGCCAAAAAAACAAACCGCAATACAAACAGAAAAATACAATCACTATGCCGCCAAACAAACACATTGCAATACAAACAATTCGTTTATTTCTGTTTACTATGCCGCCAAACAAACAAACTGCAATACAAACAGTTCGTTTATTTCTTTCTACTATGCCGCCAAAAAAACACATTGCAATACAAACAATTCGTTTATTTCTTTCTACTATGCCGCCAAACAAACACATTGCAATACAAACAATTCGTTTATTTCTTTCTGTTGGCAGCATAGTATGTTTTCTGTTCAAAGTATGTATATTAGAGATTCAATAATATAACACAGAGAAAGTCTGAGAAGAAATGCAGGTATGCCATCGGGACTAATGGACGTTTCGTTCCTCACCTGCGTTGTGAGCGTTCCTACTTTAGGTGCGGCAAAAGGAGGAACGTGAGGTGAGTTGCTGGATCCAAGGTTGTGTTTGCGAA
>CM031613.1:82947073-82965286 GCA_018398815.1 Conus ventricosus | reverse complement strand
AGACGATAAGGAAAAGATCCATGTATATTGACGTGGAAATCATATGAAATTAGACCGGTAATGTCTATATATCAAGGAGGGATTTGTTACATGTATTGGGAGTGATGTTTGTTGATGAATTTTGTGAATCCGTGCACTTTTTGTAAGCAACAGCGTTTATTGCCCTCCATATTGTCATTGTACTTTGTATTTGTAATCGTTTAACTTTTTTTTTTCAATTATTTTATTTTCATTTCTTCATTTTTCTTTTATTTAATTTGCTTTATATTACTTCATTTTATTCATGTGCTTTTTCAACTGTCCTCGATAAAATATAACTTCCCTGTTCTTTGTATTCGTCGAATGAATCCTGGTTATTGAGCTAGTCACAAAGAATGATTTCTTGCAGCAGTTCTGGCGGCAGCTGCAGGCTCAATGTGGAATGTTTAACTCTGTTGCAGCAGTTCTGGCGGCAGCTGCAGGTTCAATGTGGAATGTTTAACTCTGTTGCAGCAGTTCTGGCGGCAGCTGCAGGCTCAATGTGGAATGTTTAACTCTGTTGCAGCAGTTCTGGCGGCAGCTGCAGGTTCAATGTGGAATGTTTAACTCTGTTGCAGCAGTTCTGGCGGCAGCTGCAGGCTCAATGTGGAATGTTTAACTCTGTTGCAGCAGTTCTGGCGGCAGCTGCAGGTTCAATGTGGAATGTTTAACTCTGTTGCAGCAGTTCTGGCGGCAGCTGCAGGTTCAATGTGGATGTTTAACTCTGTTGCAGCAGTTCTGGCGGCAGCTGCAGGCTCAATGTGGAATGTTTAACTCTGTTGCAGCAGTTCTGGCGGCAGCTGCAGTTTCAATGTGGAATGTTTAACTCTGTTGCAGCAGTTCTGGCGGCAGCTGCAGGCTCAATGTGGAATGTTTAACTCTGTGTTGCGTAATGGTGTGTGTTCATTTGTGACGGTAAGGAATGTGTGGTACCAGAACAATAGCGCTTCGCTAATGTGTGTCTTCATAGAAATCAAGTGAAATGGGGTCATGCCCTGGTAAAAGAGATGTGTATGTGTAATCATAGACCTAGCTTCTCCAGTGGCACCCTGTATGTGTAATCATAGACTTAGATTCTCCAATGACATCCTGTATGAGTAATCATAGACTTAGATTCTCCAATGGCACCCTGTATGTGTAATCATAGACTTAGATTCTCCAGTGACATCCTGTATGAGTAATCATAGACTTAGATTCTCCAGTGACATCCTGTATGAGTAATCATGGACTAAGCCTCTACAAAGGCACTATGTATAAGCACCGCACTGGTCACAATGGAGAACGATTGATACGTATTGTTCCTATTGATACGTTTCTGCTCTTGTTAAAGTTCTTCATTGTGGACATAGTACCTCCTACCGGCGCCTGTCCATCACCTTCTGGAAATTTGTGAAGACATGCAGGTGTCACAGGAATGGAGAAAACAGACACACTAGCAGGCAAAGCTACGATAAGAACTGGTTTACGGTTTGGTCTAAAGAATCCTAAAGAATCACTTCAACAAACAAGATCAAAATCACTATACCAAGACCATCTTGCAGAGCTCCACGTCAAGAGAGAAAATGGCAGTACATCCAGATTTGAAGGAAACACCAGAAACACCACCACCCAAACAAATGATGGAATAAACTCAAGGCCAACACTGTGAAGACTCCAGGAGAATGTGGTAGACTCTACTGGGCCTTTCCAACAGCAGCCGCATGAGACTAAACACACGTCAATTGAGATAACAGACTGAATCTCTCATGATCTCCTGGTTTTACTACAAACATATGTGCACTGGTAAGTGTGCACCAATGAAGCGATGCAAATGTGTAAGGTGGAATCTGGGTGTGTGTGTGGGGGTGGGGGTGGACGTAAACTCACACAAACACCCACATACAGTGATGCTACTGACGCAGATCAGACATCTGCTAAGTCGTAGCCACGAAACCCTCGTCGTAACTCCTTTCATCTCTGTCATTAATTGATCTATCCATCTGCGGTCAGTCCCGCGCAGTGTGGTCATGAATGTCAGCAACTGTGCTATAGCGTATATGGACTAGTCCGCACGTGGTGACACCTTCTTGATGAAACTGACACTGACACTGAAGCTTCCTGGTCGGCAGTCGTGTGACGGTAGCGTGGAGTCGTGTGGCGGAAGGGCCGCTGTCCCGTCATGCATCATGCTCAGGCAGACCGGATGTAATGGGATGGGGGATCAATGGCACAGAAAAGCGGATCACTGACTGTGGGCCACTCGTGCCAAGCGTTCATCACGTGCACACCACAGCCCCGCACTACAGTGATGACATGGTGCTCTGTGCCAGTGTAACACTACAGTGATGGCATGGTGCTCTGTGCCGATGTAACACACTACAGTGATGGCATGGTGCTCTGTGTCAATGTAACACACTACAGTGATGGCATGGTGCTCTGTGCCAATGTAACACACTACAGTGATGGCATGGTGCTCTGTGCCAGTGTAACACACTACAGTGATGGCATGGTGCTCTGTGCCAGTTTAACACACTACAGTGATGGCATGGTGCACTGTGCCAATGTAACACACTACAGTGATGGCATGGTGCACTGTGCCAGTGTAACACACTACAGTGATGGCATGGTGCTCTGTGCCAATGTAACACACTACAGTGATGGCATGGTGTTCTGTGCCAGTGTAACACACTACAGTGATGGCATGGTGCTCTGTGTCAATGTAACGCACTACAGTGATGGCATGGTGCTCTGTGCCAATGTATCACACTACAGTGATGGCATGGTGCTCTGTGCCAATGTAACACACTACAGTGATGGGATGGTGCACTGTGCCAATGTAACACACTACAGTGATAGCATGGTGCTCTGTGCCAATGTAACACACTACAATGATGGCATGGTGCTCTGTGCCAATGTAACACACTACAGTGATGGCATGGTGCACTGTGCCAGTGTAACACACTACAGTGATGGCATGGTGCACTGTGCCAATGTAACACACTACAGTGATGGCATGGTGCACTGTGCCAATGTAACACACTACAGTGATGGCATGGTGCACTGTGCCAATGTAACACTACAGTGATGGCATGGTGCTCTGTGCCAGTGTAACACACTACAGTGATGGGATGGTGCTCTGTGCCAGTGTAACACACTACAGTGATGGCATGGTGCTCTGTGCCAGTGTAACACACTACAGTGATGGCATGGTGCTCTGTGCCAGTGTAACACACTACAGTGATGGCATGGTGCACTGTGCCAATGTAACACTACAGTGATGGCATGGTGCTCCTGTGCCAGTGTAACACACTACAGTGATGGCATGGTGCATTGTGCCAATGTAACACACTACAGTGATGGCATGGTGCACTGTGCCAATGTAACACACTACAGTGATGGCATGGTGCACTGTGCCAGTGTAACACACTACAGTGATGGCATGGTGCACTGTGCCAATGTAACACACTACAGTGATGGCATGGTGCACTGCGCCAATGTAACACTACAGTGATGGCATGGTGCTCTGTGCCAGTGTAACACACTACAGTGATGGCATGGTGCTCTGTGCCAGTGTAACACACTACAGTGATGGCATGGTGCACTGTGCCAATGTAACACTACAGTGATGGCATGGTGCTCTGTGCCAGTGTAACACACTACAGTGATGGCATGGTGCTCTGTGCCAGTGTAACACACTACAGTGATGGCATGGTGCTCTGTGCCAGTGTAACACACTACAGTGATGGCATGGTGCTCTGTGCCAGTGTAACACACTACAGTGATGGCATGGTGCTCTGTGCCAATGTAACACACTACAGTGATAGCATGGTGCTCTGTGCCAATGTAACACACTACAGTGATGGCATGGTGCTCTGTGTCAATGTAACACCCTACAGTGATGGCTATGCCGTTTAAGCCTAACGTCCCAGGTTATGACTCTAGCTGTTTAGTGGAATGATTGAAACACTGGACTGACGTCAAATGACTCCGGCTATTCGGAGGAAGGACTGTAGTATTACACACAGGGCTGGAGAGTGGAAATACAGGCGGTGCCATTGTGGAGCTCACTGATCAGTGATGAGTAATCTCTCATTGTAATAAGACATTGGGATAATGACATTTTAATGTGACTATGACTGTGTGTGTGTGAGCGTGTGCGTGCGTGCGTGCGTGCGTGCGTGGGTGTGTGTGTGTGTGTGTGTGTGTGTGTGTGTGTGTGTGTGTGTGTGTGTGTGTGTGCGTGTGCGTGTGTGTGTGTGTCTGTGTGTCTGTGTGTTTGTGTCTGTGTTTATGTGTGGGTGTGTGTACGCGTGGGTGTGTGTTTCAGTGTTTGGGCGTTGGTGCGGGCGAGTTTGTGTTTTCATGTATTGTTTTTATAATCTATGTAATGTTTTATGTCTTATGGATTTAATGTTTATTTCATCTGTGTGTGTGTGTGTGTGTGTGTGTGTGTGTGTGTGTGTGTGTGTGTGTGTGTGTGTGTGTGTGTGTGGTGTGGTGTGGTGTGTATGTGTGGGTGTGTGCGTGTCTGTGTGTGCATGTGTGTGTGGGGGGGGAGTAGGTGTGTGAGTGTTGATGTATATAAAAAATGCTATCAAAGGCTTTTATGTAACGATTTATAATGTCTTTATGTAATGTCTTATGTACTTGTGAAATGATGTGGAGCAAAAGAAAAATTTCCGATGGACAATAAAGTTGATTGAATTGAATTGACTTGAATTGAATTGAGGCGCGGGCCACATGGACCAGGACGTGGATGAGCACAGAAAGGAAAGGGGAGGGGGCGAGAGGAGAAAGGAGAGGGAATCAGATTGTACCATGGTAATAGCCCTGATCTCCTTCTGTTGGGATTCCAGACTGAAGACGAGAGTCATGACAGTCATATCAGGCCCCTCCTGCTGTGCAACAGTCGCTTCTGGTGATGAGACATCTCCATGGAGAATGTGGAGAATGAGGAACAGTCATCACCTGCTGAAGGTCCTGTTTGTTCACAGCTACACATGGAGAAACGAATTGGAGTCCAACCAGCAGTGAGATCTAACTCACCTGTCATGTAGTGGGAAGAGAAGATCAGAGAAGAGATCAGAGAATCTCATAGAAGATCGGATAAGATTAACTTTATCATTTCAAAAGGTTTATCATGCATGGTGTGAAATGTAATCTGACCGTACCAGATTATGTAGTCGTAGGGTTACCAACACATCGCCGAGATCTGCCCATACAAATTGTGAAGTCATGAGGATACAGACAGTACTGAGATCTGGCCATACAAATTGTGAAGTCATGAGGATGCAGACAGTACTGAGATCTGGCCATACAAATTGTGAAGTCATGAGGATGCAGACAGTACTGAGATCTGGCCATACAGATTGTGTAGCCATGAGGATACAGACAGTACCGAGATCTGCCCATATAGATTGTGTAGCCATGAGGATACAGACAGTACCGAGATCTGGCCATACAGATTGTGTAGCCATGATGATACAGACAGTACTGAGATATGGCAATACAGTTTGTGTAGCCATGAGGATACAGACAGCACTGACATTTGACCATAGAAACTGTGTAGCCATGAGGATACAGACAGTACTGAGATCTGGCCTTACAGACTGTGTAACCATGAGGATACAGACACAGTTCTGAGATCTGTCCGTACAAACTGTATAGCCATGAGGATACTGACACAAGAGATGACACATTCTCGAGTAGAATTTATAGTGTACTGTATGATGTGAATAAAATGTGGTTGAATAAAAAGTGGTTAAATTGTGTAAGCATGTTCTGGCTGAAATAAGCAATATGTGTGTTTGGGAAAGACAACATTTTGCCAGTGCCAAAAGCATTTGTCGAGACATTCATTTTGCTCTACAGGATAATTATATCCGTTCATCTCTCTCTCTCTCTCTCTCTCTCTCTCTCTCTCTCTCTCTCTCTCTCTCTCTCTCTCTCTCTCTCTCTCTCTCTCTCTCTCTCTCTCTTCATGGCACAAAGTTGAGATTAGAATAACAATTGTGTTTTTTTTTTTTACAGAAGTCGTAAACTCGATTTCAAAGAGATATGTCTCTATGTTTACCCACCGATTAATATTTAGATGTAGTAGGCATAAACTCTTGGTCGAGGTTACATTAAAATTTGGACTTGCCCATGAGAAATGTTCTTGTACAGAATAGGATCAACAAGAAACTGAAGACGTGTTTTATTTTATTTTGAATACCCTCAATATGCAGATCTAACAACAAAATCCATACCTGTACAATATTCTTGAGATAAATGGGTTTATAATTTTACGCGGATTATTTTCTACCAGAAAGAAGACAATGCTAAGTTTGAGATAATCTGTCAAATAAATGAAATTTAGAAAGAGAGGGAGTTAGTTGCCGCCAAGGACATTGTCAAACAAAGCACAGGACGAGACACGATGCATTTCGACCTCTTGGGTCTTCTTCAGGCAAAAACACAGATCACATTTAACATTTAGGACAGTACAAACAAGGAACGAAGAGTGACTAGTGTCGAAGACGAGACGTGAAATACAACACGACAAAGGTATCAGTCGATATGAAGAGTACATACCTTTGTCGTGTATTACAAATATTTTCGAATCGCCAGCGTTAACCTATGAATTCTTTCTTTATTTATCAAAGAGTCCAATAAGTACGTGCTTATAGTTTCTTACATTTATTTACTCATGCTTATGAGGTTACTTTAAAGCGAGTCAATCATTAACCTACTACTAAATTTACATAGTATATACGAGAGGACCATCCTTATCCGTCCCCTACCTTTCACTGTACTCTCCCACATCAAAACCATGTGTAGCTTTCTAGCTTTATCATGAGGGTTTTGTTTGTCTGTTTGTTTTCATTGGTGTAGTTGTTTTTTGTTGTTGTTGTTTTGTTTCGTTTCGTTTTGTTTTTCGTTTTGTTTTGTTTTTCGTCTAATATCACCTAGAGTGGAATGACCTTAATGTTGAACACAATGAAATAATGGCCTGTCTGTTGAACACAATGCTATAAAGACCTTAATGCTGAACACAATGCTATAATGAGCTTCCTGTAGAACACAATGCTATAATGAGCTTCCTGTTGGACACAACGCTATAATGACCTGTTGGACACAATGCTATAATGACCTGTTGGACACAATGCTATAATGACCTGTAGAACACAATGCTATAATGAGCTTCCTGTTGGACACATTGCTATAATGACCTGTAGAACACAATGCTATAATGACCTGTAGAACACAATGCTATAATGAGCTTCCTGTTGGACACAATGCTATAATGAGCTTCCTGTTGGACACAATGCTATAATGACCTTCCTGTTGGACACAATGCAATAATGACCTGTTGGACACAATGCTATAATGACCTGTTGGACACAATGCTATAATGACCTGTTGGACACATTGCTATAATGACCTTTCTGTTGGACACAATGCTATAATGACCTGTTGGACACAATGCTATAATGACCTTCCTGTAGAACACAATGCTATAATGACCTTCCTGTAGAACACAATGCTATAATGGCCTTCCTGTAGAACACAATGCTATAATGACCTTCCTGTAGAACACAATGCTATAATGACCTTCCTGTTGGACACAATGCTGTAATGACCTTCCTGTTGGACACAATGCTATAATGACCTTCCTGTTGGACACAATGCTATAATGACCTTCCTGTTAGTACTATAGTGACCAGTTGAACACAATGCTATTATGACTTTCCTGTGAAACACAATGCTATAATGACCTGTTGGACACAACACTATAGTGACCAGTCGGACACAATGCTATAATGACGTTCTTGTTGAACACAAATGCTATAATAGCCTTCCTATTGAACACAATGCTATAATGGCCTTCCTAGTAGACATAATGCTATAATGACAGGCTGGACACATTGCTACGATGACCTAGTACTTCCTGTTGGACAAAATGCTATAATGACAGGTTGGACACAATGCTACGATGACCTTCCTGTTGGACAGAATGCTATAATGACCTTGCTGCTGAATACACTGCCTTACCTCTTCTTCACATCTCTCTGTCCGCCACACGATGTGCATGTTGAATGGATTAACAGGCTGATGCCAGATGTGCATGTTGAATGGATGAACAGGCTGATGCCAAGTACAGCTACAGCAGGCATGAACTGAACACTGTCACACACTGAACACTTTGCTCAGAAAGAAAGCTGGCACCCACTGCTGCTGCCAGACACACAGCAAAGCAATGATTGGTCTGCAGGATTTTCTTCCTTCGAGTCACATCTTCCACTATTCATTAATGACGTCACATCTTCCGCTATTCATTCATGATATCATTCCCGTGCTGCTCATCCAAATTTTTGCATAGCCACACCCGAGACATGTACAGCCTCTAAAAAGGAGCTCACCAGGTTAACATGTCCAATTTCTGTTCCATGGAGGATGCGTCACTGTGTGCGGACTACTCCATGCAAGCTGCACTCTACTACAACAGCCAAACCAGCAGGCTGATATAGCGCAGACAGGGGTGCCGGGGCGAAATGACACTACCCATACGGTGTATTTATAGCAGGATGGCAAGTCGTTCACGGGAGTCCTCCCCGCCCCCAACCCTCCCACACACAGCTGTGGACCCCGAGGATAAGGCAGCTCATAAAGAGCCCTCCTCCCGGGGATCCTTGACACAACAAACCCGCCCTCACCAACGACAGGGGTGTGGGCGGCAGGCCCGGAGGAGCCAGGCCTAAAAGCCGCTGTAATAACCGCCCCCTTGTCCGCTCATCCCCGACATTGAACTGTCAGCCTCCGCCAATATTTGCTGCGTCGGCGGTTCCCTGCTTTGACAGGCCTGTGTGGTGGTCCAGAGAGAGAGAGAGAGAGAGAGAGAGAGAGAGAGAGAGAGAGAGAGAGAGAGAGAGAGAGAGAGAGAGAGAGAGAGAGAGAGAGAGAGAGAGAGAGAGAGAGAGATCCATTCCTATGAGCCAGGAGATGATTAACTGCAAGGCTTTGAGGGTGATGGGAAAAAGAAGTTTAACGAACAAACATCGCTACGGTGTTCAGAGGAGACACGTCATATTCAGATGTTTTTCGGGCACCGGGAGATTTTGAAGTATGGGCTGGTATTGTTTCTGCCACTGTGTTTTAGGTCATTTTTGTTTGCGCTTTTTTGTTTGTTTGATTGCTTTTAATGGCACGGAAGCTAAGCATTAAACCTGTGATATCCTTGAGTCCTGAGTTCCAATCCCAGCAATATTCAATCTGGTACACTGAGGTGAAAATGGTGGTGTTTTTTCTTCTTTTTTTCGATTCTATAGTTACCTACGGAGATGATCTGATGGATTAAGAATAGAAAGCTTCTTGAAGTACCATAGTTAGCTACAGAGATGAACGAATAGAAAGCTTCTTCCAGTACCATAGTTACCTACAGAGATGATCTAACAGATTAAGATGAGAGAGCTTCTCCAGATTCTGTAATTACCTACAGATGTGAGGCGATGAAATAAGATGAGTAAGTTTCTTCTTATTGTGCATCTAGCTACTTATCTCATATGATAGATAAAGGCACACAAACCCATTTCTCTTCTGTAACTACATGCAAAGGTTTCAAATGAGAAAACCCTTTTCCCAACTTTTATTGTTATCTACAGATGATGGATCAAGATTAGAAAGCTTCATCTGATTTTATAGTTACCTTTAAGTGTGATCAGAAGGCTGAAGATAAGGACATTTTCTGGTCTCCAGAGTGATGTACAGATGTGATGTGAAGATCCTCTAGTCTCCGGAACTACGAACAGACGGGTCGTTACTTCAGACTTGTCAGTTACGTGATTGCATAACTGTGCCGTTTTGCTATGGTAACAGAGTGATTGCACAACTGTGCCGTTTTGCTCTGGTAACAGAGTGATTGCACAACTGTGCCGTTTTGCTCTGGTAACAGAGTGATTGCACAACTGTGCCGTTTTGCTCTGGTAACAGAGTGATTGCACAACTGTGCCGTTTTGCTCTGGTAACAGAGTGATTGCACAACTGTGCCGTTTTGCTCTGGTAACAGAGTGATTGCACAACTGTGCCGTTTTGCTCTGGTAACAGAGTGATTGCACAACTGTGCCGTTTTGCTACGGTAACAGAGGGGGCGGGGGTGGGGGGTGCGTTGATAGTAGATTTTAAAGTTTACTGGCTTTGGGTGAGTCTGGATTCTGGTTGCATTAATGCTGGAAAGCCATCACCCAATGTCTCATCTGGCGAGTCTGACCTTTAGTCAGATGACCTTTAGTCAGATGACCTTTAGTCAGATGACCTTTAGTCAGATGACCTTTAGTCAGATGACCTTTAGTCAGATGACCTTTACATAGCCATCAGCCTCATAAGGCCGAGGATAGTCTGGTTTTCGGTTAGGTAATTCTGACTGTCAATCAATACCCTTAGCTAGCTGTCACACACCTGTCTATTTCTCAAGATTGAGAATTGCCTGGATTTTAATCAGGTGAGACAGGCTTCAAGAAGACAAATCGCCCTAACCCTGCTGAAATTGTCTGGCTTATAAATTGGGAAAGCATGGCTTCTGGTTGAAGACTCTTGCAGTCACCATCCTGGCATCACTTTGAAGCATGGCTTCTGGTTGGTGACTCTTGCAGTCTCCATCCTGGCATCACTTTGAAGCATGGCTTCTGGTTGGTGACTCTTGCAGTCACCATCCTGGCATCACTTTGAAGCATGGCTTCTGGTTGGTGACTCTTGCAGCCACCATCCTGGCATCACTTTGAAGCATGTCTTCTGGTTAGCTGACACTTGCAGTCTCCATCCTGGCATCACTTTCAGTGTATGTGTCTGAAAGATTTTCTTGTGGCGATGGCAGTTGTATTGTGTTTGTGCGGGAGCAGGTAATGAGGTTGGAGAACAACACTTATATTTAGCAATATATGCTCATATGTGAGCGATGTTTTATACTATCTGTCTGTCTGTCTGTGTCTGTATCTGTCTGTCTGTCTGTCTGTCTGTCTGTTTGTCTCTCTCCCTCTCTCTGTGTGCAAAATGACGGGTGGATTTTGAGCCTGATCATGTGCAATGCAGTGTAGTGGCAGGTAAAACCTCAAACAATGCAGTGTAGTGGCAGGTAAAACCCTCAAACAATGCAGTGTAGTGGCAGGTAAAACCCTCAAACAATGCAGTGTAGTGGCAGGTAAAACCCTCAAACAATGCAGTGTAGTGGCAGGTAAAACCCTCAAACAATGCAGTGTAGTGGCAGGTAAAACCCTCAAACAATGCAGTGTAGTGGCAACCTCGGCCTCTCTGCTAGTTGGATTCCTGTATAGGAACCCTGCTGCTAATTTTCTTCAGTGTGGCAACTTTGTGCACAAGACGAATAATCTATGCAAATGACCAGAATGTCATTCTCCTCGGTGGTTTTAACTGACACAGCAAAACAGTATCCTTCCTGACTTGCATCAAGTTATTCACACCTAGCCAAAACCACGAAACCTTCCACAAGACAAGATCCTGTCTTCACAAACAAAGACATGGTTTCAGACCATTAATCGTCACAGACAGGAAGGCGGTTCATCCTATGGATATTTTGCAACAAAGTTCAACGCTGGATGGCAGAGCTGGACCAGCGCCATAACATCCTTCATGGAAGTGGCCTCAAGGTCAAGGATTTGCTGTCAGTCTGATTGACGTCATCCGTCGAGCTTTGTGTTTTCAGCTGTGCACTGGTGACGCTGAGCGTGTCCTCAGAATGAGTTTTAATGACCTCATCCACAAGAAAGACCCAGCTGTGGCCAGCCTGCCTGGCCAACCAGCCCTCCATAGCAGGGCCTTCATCCAGGATCCCCTCTCTCCACAGGATCTGAGCAGCTACCTTGTAAAGAACCGTCCAGGACTGGCGGGGGGGGGGGGGGGGGGGGGGGGGAGTGAGAGGTAGAAGTGAAAGCAGGCAAGCTTCAGGCCAGTGTGCTGTGTGCACCTTTAGAAAGCCATCACATTGCATCTGAGGTGAATCCGTGTGTAGACCTCTAAAACGCCATTACATCAGTATCTAATGAGGTGAATCCATGTGTAGACCTCTAAAACGCCATTACATCAGTATCTAATGAGGTGAATCCGTGTGTAGACCTCTAAAAAGCCATTACATCAGTATCTAATGAGGTGAATCCGTGTGTAGACCTCTAAAACGCCATCACATTGCATCTAATGAGGTGAATCCGTGTGTAGACCTCTAAAACGCCATTACATCAGTATCTAATGAGGTGAATCCGTGTGTAGACCTCTAAAACGCCATTACATCAGTATCTAATGAGGTGAATCCGTGTGTAGACCTCTAAAACGCCATCACATTGCATCTAATGAGGTGAATCCGTGTGTAGACCTCTAAAACGCCATTACATCAGTATCTAATGCGGTGAATCCGTGTTTAGACCTCTAAAACGCCATCACATTGCATCTAATGAGGTGAATCCGTGTGTAGACCTCTAAAACGCCATCACATTGCATCTAATGAGGTGAATCCGTGTGTATACCTCTAAAACGCCATCACATTGCATCTAATGAGGTGAATCCGTGTGTAGACCTCTAAAACGCCATCACATTGCATCTAATGAGGTGAATCCGTGTGTAGACCTCTAAAACGCCATTACATCAGTATCTGATGAGGTGAATCCGTGTGTAGACCTCTAAAACGCCATTACATCAGTATCTGATGAGGTGAATCCGTGTTTAGACCTCTAAAACGCCATCACATTGCATCTAATGAGGTGAATCCGTGTGTAGACCTCTAAAACGCCATCACATTCCATCTAATGAGGTGAATCCGTGTGTAGACCTCTAAAACGCCATCACATTGCATCTAATGAGGTGAATCCGTGTGTAGACCTCTAAAACGCCATTACATCAGTATCTAATGAGGTGAATCCGTGTGTAGACCTCTAAAACGCCATTACATCAGTATCTAATGAGGTGAATCCGTGTGTAGACCTCTAAAACGCCATTACATCAGTATCTAATGAGGTGAATCCGTGTGTAGACCTCTAAAACGCCATTACATCAGTATCTAATGAGGTGAATCCGTGTGTAGACCTCTAAAACGCCATCACATTGCATCTAATGAGGTGAATCCGTGTGTAGACCTCTAAAACACCATTACATCAGTATCTGATGAGGTGAATCCGTGTGTAGACCTCTAAAACGCCATCACATTGCATCTAATGAGGTGAATCCGTGTGTAGACCTCTAAAAACGCCATTACATCAGTTTCTGATGAGGTGAATCGGTGTGTAGACCTCTAGAAAGCCATCACATCAGGGTGCAATAAGTGTCTGGTTTGAAAACCTTAAGAAAGCCATTATGTCAGTGTCTAATGAGGTGAATCTGGTCTGTAGACCTTTAGAAAGCCATCATGTCAGTGTCTAGTGAGGTGAATCTGGTCTGTAGACCTTTAGAAAGCCACCATGTCAGTGTCTAGTGAGGTGAATCTGGTCTGTAGACCTTTAGAAAGCCATCATGTCGTGTCTAGTGAGGTGAATCTGGTCTGTAGACCTTTAGAAAGCCATCGTGTCAGTGTCTAGTGAGGCCTTAAGTTTGATCATCCTCAAATAGACATCACCACTATAAACGCTAAACACAGTGTGGCTTCTACTTGCCAGTTCTGACGGTCGGTGGGATAACGTTCAGAAGGCCATAACCCAGCGTCAAGGTTTCTTCTTGCCTCATTGTGTCTTAGAATAATCCGGCTCCTACTCGGGAGTCTTAGAAAGCCATCATTTCCGTACCACTTTGGTTCAGGGAGAGAGATTTAGAGGATGTAGTACAGTCTTAGTGGTGTGAAGGTGGTTGACGGAGTTTGACAGAAGAACTTTTTTTTCTTCAATATATGTTTGGTATTGAGCACTGCTCTCTCTCTCTCTCTCTCTCTCTCTCTCTCTCTCTCTCTCTCTCTCTCTCTCTCTCTCTCTCTCTCTCCCTCTCTCTCTCTCTCTCTCTCTCTCTCTCTCTCTCTCTCTCTCTCTCTCTCATGCAGTTAACAAGACATCAGATATATCAACACTGATTTGGAATCATGGTAAACCTTTTCATATCTTAGGACTCTCTGAATCCAGATTAGCTGCAAACATTAGCGACAATGATGTAACTATTCCAGGATATAACATAATCCGGAAAGATCCTTCACTTGCGAAAGAGACGGGTCTTCTTATCTACATCAGCGAAACCCTTAGCTTCAAACGACTTCTACACCTAGAAAGTAACGGTGTAGAATGTGTTTGGATAGAAGTTAAGCTGAAAGAAACCCTTCCATTTTGGTTGGATTCTGTTACAGGAACCCATCTGAAAGAGTAAACTGGGTCGACAAATTTGTAACGATGATGGATGCAGTCTCGTTTGAATCCCAAGGAAATCATTTTACTTGGAGATTTTAACATAAACCTTCTAAAAATACAAAACCAATGGACGCAAGCATTCAATCTATTCAATCTGCATCAGCTCATCGAATCTCCAACGAGAGTCACACCAAACTCCAAGACACTTATCGACCATATTTATATTTCAGATAAAACTGACATAACAGAAGTCTGCGTCCCTGTTCTAAATTGTAGTGATCATTAACCAGTTTGTGTCACATGGTCCAAAAAGGAGTAAAATTCCCAAAACGGGACACAAGACAATGACCTACCGTTGCTTCACAAGCTCTAACAACCAAGACTTTCTGCATGACTTACTTAACTCAAATCTCTCTTCAGTTTTCAACATAATGATCTGGATCTTGCAGTAGAATTTTGGATCAAAACATTTACAGAAATATATGATAAACACGCCCTCTAAAAACGATTAGAGTACGACATAATCCTAAACCGGCATGGTACACTAAAGAGATACAGGAGGCAGGTTACCTTAGAGATATGCTTAAACAAAATGGCTATGAAGAGGAATTTAGCAAACTGAGAAATGCAATAAATTCACAGAAGCGCAGACAAAAAACGAAATATTATTGAGAACTAATATCGTCAAACCAGAACCCAAAATTGGTATGGAGAGCTATTACCGAGCTTACAAATAATCAATCTTCTTCAAAATCAACTGTAATTAAAGACATCGCTGTCGAACAGCTGAACACCCACTTTTGCGCTGCCAATAAAATTGTCACGACAGATTCATCCAGATCAAACGACCTTCAAAAACTGAAACAATATTGCCAAGATAAAACCATCAAGTCTGAACTTTATATTCCACCAATAACAGTCTTTGAAGTTTATCACTACCTAACGCACTAAAACAGTCAGGTACCTGCGGGGTGGATGGCCTAGACGGCAAAATCCTCAAACTATCAGCTCCAGCAATTACAGCTACATTAACATACGTCTTCAATTTATGGATCGACAAAAATCATTTTCCCGATAGTTTCGAAAAAGCGAAAGTCATACCTATCTACAAAGCAGGTGACAGCTCAGACCCTGCAAACTACAGACCAATCTCAATCATTTCCACTATTTCCAAACCTTTGGAAAAACATATAAACAAACACACATTACACCACCTTATACATACCACTTGCTTCATCCAAGACAGTCCGGGTTCCGACACAACCATTCATGCCACTCAGCCCTAATCAACCTCGTTGATGACTGGCTAAATAGCATTAACAACAGATATTGTGGTGTCCTTTTTATTGATTTCAAAAAAGCATTTGATGTGATAGACCATAACCTTCTTCTTAGAAAACTAAAATTGTATGGCTTATCCACAAAAAACTCTTACGCTTTTTCACTCATATCTCACAAATAGGCAACAACGTGTAAAAATTAATACAACTTTCTCTTCATTTCAAACACTTTCCTATGGCGTCCCACAAGGCTCTATCCTGGGTCCCTTACTGTTCACAATTTACATCAATGATTTACCTCTCCATATCACATCCACCTGTGAACTCTTTGCTGATAATACAACAATACATACAAATCATTCCGATGTTACTGTTCTTGCACAAATTTTACAAGATAGTGCGAATGATCTCGTAAAATGGACTGAACTAAATCACATGTCGCTTCACACTCAAAAAACTAAATCCATGCTTATCACAACCAGGCAAAAAAGACAAAATCTCACGATTAAGTTTCCTCCTGTACATCTTAAAAATGAACCCGTTGAACAGGTTACATACTTCAAATTGCTAGGAATAACAATTGATAACAATATGAGTTGGCAAGCTCACATAACCTCACTATGCAAAAAAGTTTCACAGAAAGTTTATCAACTCTCCAAAATCAAACGCTTCCTCGACCTGCATTCACGCAAGCTCTTTTTCCAGTTTCATATTCAATCATACATAGACTATGGATCTACTCTATGGGACTGTGCCAGCGCTAACACCCTCAAACCAAGACTACACAAGCAAGCGCTCAAATTAGTCCTCCTAAAAAGCAGTAGTCTTCTGGACTCGGACTATAAAAAGATTCAAGTTCTCCCATTAAGTCTGAGATTAGAATACAACAAAGGGGTCATAATGCACAAGATTGTGTCTAGGAAGGCACCCTCAACATTAGTTCACAGATTCTCAATAAATTCCTCAAGGACTCTACCCAAACTTCATGTCCCTGTTCCTAGAATTGACTAATTCAAATATCTATTCGCCCTCATTGAAATATTCGTATTAGTATTCATATTCGCATTCTCTCTCTCTCTCTCTCTCTCTCTCTCTCTCTCTCTCTCTCTCTCTCTCTTCTCTCTCTCTCTCTCTCTCTCTCTCTCTCTCTTCTCTCTCTCTCTCTCTCTCTCTCTCTTGTCCCTTTTGAAGAGATAGTAAATAATTACGCGTTTGAAGACTGATTCACAAGTTCAATCAATTTTACAATATGGGGCTGAAATATGGGCGTTCGAAAGCAGCAATGTTATTTAAAAGCTACATTTGTTTGCCATAAAACGCGTTTTGAACGTCGGCAGTCGTAATCCTGATGATTTGGTATATGGGGAACTGGGGAGATATCCCATTTATTTAAACTCGTATGTTAAATGCATCAGTTACTGGCTAAACCTGACAAGAATGGAAAATTACAAGTTACCATTTAAAGCGTGTTAAGTGTTATATGATCTTGGCATTAATGGAAAGAAGACTTGGGCCACAAATGTTCGAAAGTGCCTATTTTCTTATGGTTTTGCTTTTGTATGGGATAACCAAGGTGTCGAAAATATTGCAGCCTTTATTAAATGCTTTAAACAAAGAATCATCGACTGTAGGTGTCAAGACTGGCATAGCCACATGCACACCAGTAACCGATTTGCTGAATATAGGGCATTTAAGGCAACAGATCTTGTGGAACCATATGTTGAAATTGTTATGAATGGATATGTTAAAAGTGCTCCTACAAAACTTGGATTCGGTGTGTCAGATATAGCCAGCACCAATTTAGATACAGTGAAAAAGCAGATACAGTTATGTGCCGCTTGTGTCATGTTTCTAAGGAAGATGCCATTCGTATCATTCTTTGTTGCCCTGTTCTTTATGATTTGAGAATAAGATACATTCAGCCCAAGTATTATAATGATCCATGTCATTTCTGGTTTAATCTACCTATGGCATGTAGAAATGAGAGTGTATTATCAAATATAGCACTATTCACTTACAAAGCTTTGAAACGTTTGTGTACTGCTTTAACATAAGAAAGTACTATTGATGGACCAGACACCAATGACATTTTTGTTTTGTTATTCTTTACTTTGTTTTGTTTAGTTCATGGCAAATGCTTTATGACCAGCGTCTAAATTCAATGTTATGTATGTATTTATGTGTGTGTGCGTGTGAGATTTTATGAGTCGGCGAATGACCATCCCTTCAGATAGGGGCCTGGGCCTAAATATGAAATAAACATTTCGTATTCGTATTTGTATTCGCATTCGTAGTCGTATTCTCTCTCTCTCTCTCTCTTCTCTCTCTCTCTCTCTCTCTCTCTCTCTCTCTCTCTCTCTCTCTCTCTCTCTCTCTCTCTCTCTCTCTCTCTTTTCTCTCCCCTCTCTCTCTCTCTTTCTCTCTCTCTCTCTCTCTCTCTCTCTCTCTCTCTCTCTCTCTCTCTCTTCTTAACTTCAAGTCTAACAACGGAGGTAGAAGCACTCTACTGGCTCTCATCCATAGACGAGATTAGAACTCAACAAGCCATAATACTGACTGACTCCATAACTCAACAAGCCATAATACTGACTGACTCCATGAACCTGCTTCCAAATGTGGAGAGTGGAATGGGA
>CM031613.1:82929563-82940012 GCA_018398815.1 Conus ventricosus | reverse complement strand
GGGGTGGTGCACCCTGAGGGCACACAGGATAGAGGTGGTGCACCTGAGGGCACACAGGATAGAGGTGTGTACTCTGAGGGCACACAGGATCGGGGTGGTGCACCCTGAGGGCATACAGTATAGAGGTGGTGTACGCAAACACGCACGCACGCACGCACGCATACACTCACACACACACACACACACACACCACACACACACACACACACACACACACAACAACACACACACACACACACACACACACACACACAGATGTTAACAGGACGAAAAAAAAAAACCGCTCCCTATTCAGCGTCTCTGAGAAATCTCTAAATGAGAAAAGTCAGACACAGGTGGTGTACCCGAAGGCACATAGGATAGAGGTGGTGTACCCTGAAAGCACACAGGATAGAGGTGGTGTACACTGAGTGCAAACAGGATAGAGGTGGTGTACCCTGAGGGCACACAGCATAGAGGTGTGTACCCTGAGGGCACACAGAATAGAGGTGGTATACCCTGAGGGCACACAGCATAGAGGTTAAGTACCCTGAGGGCACACAGGACAGAGGTGGTGCACCCTGAGGGTACACAGCATAGAGGTGGTGAACCCTGACGGCATACAGGATAGAGGTGGTGTACCCTGAGGGTACACAACATAGAGGTGGTGTACCCTGACGGCACACAGGATAGAGGTGGTGTACCCTGAGGGCACACAAGATAGAGGTGGTGTTCCCTGAGGGCACACAGCATAGAGGTGGTGTACACTGGGGGCACACAGGATAGAGGTGGTGTGCCCTGAGGGCACACAGCATAGAGGAGGTGTACCCAGAGGGCACAGAGGATTGGGCTGGTGTACCCGAGGGCACACAGCATAGAGGTGGTGCACCCTGAGTGCACACAAGATTGATGTGGTGCACCCTGAAGGCACACAGGATAGAGGTGGTGTACCCAGAGGGCACACAGCATAGAGGTGGGGTACGCTGAGGGCACACAGGATAGAGGTGGTGCACCCTGAGGGCACACAGGATAGAGATGTGTACTCTGAGGGCACACAGGATAGGGGTGGTGCAACCTGAAGGCCCCACAGGTTAGAGGTGGAGCACGATGAAGGCACACAGGATAGAGGTGGTGTACCCTGAGGGCACACAGCATAGAGGTGGGGTACCCTGAGGGTAAACAGCATAGAGGTGGTGTACCCTGAGGGCACACAGGATAGAGGTGTGCACTCTGAGGGCACACAGGATAGAGGTGGTGCACCCTGCGGGCATACAGGATAGAGGTGGTGTACTCTGACGGCACACAGGATAGAGGTGGTGTACCCTGAGGGTACGCAGCATAGAGGTGGTGTACCCTGACGGCACACGATAGAGGTGGTGTCCCCTGAGAGCACGCAGGATAGAGGTGGTGTCCCTGAGGGCACACAGCATAGAGTTAGTGTACACTGAGGGCACACAGGATAGAGGTGGTGTACCCTGAGGGTACACAGCATAGAGGTGGTGTACCCTGAGGGCACACAGCATAGAGGTGGTGTACCCTGAGGGTACACAGCATAGAGGTGGTGTACCCTGACGGCACACAGGATAGATATGGTTTTTCCCTCGGGGCACACAAGATAGAGGTGGTGTTCTCTGAGGGCACACAGCATAGAGGTGGTGTACCCCGAGGGCACAGAGCATAGAGGTGGTGCACCCTGAGGGCACACAAGATAGAGGTGGTGCACCCTGAAGGCACACAGGATAGAGGTGGTGTACCCAGAGGGCACACAGCATACAGGTGGGGTACCCTGAGGGCACACAGGATAGAGGTGGTGCACCCTGAGGGCACACAGGATAGAGATGTGTACTCTGAGGGCACACAGGATAGGGTGGTGCACCCTGAAGGCACACAGGTTAGAGGTGGAGCACGATGAAGGCACACAGGATAGAGGTGGTGTACCCTGAGGGCACACAGCATAGAGGTGGGGTACCTGAGGGTACACAGCATAGAGGTGGTGTACCCTGAGGGCACACAGGATAGGGGTGTGCACTCTGATGGCACACAGGTTTAGAGGTGGTGCACCCTGTGGGCATACAGGATAGAGGTGGTGTACTCTGACGGCACACAGGATTGAGGTGGTGTACTCTGAGGGTACGCAGCATAGAGGTGGTGTACCCTGACGGCACACGATAGAGGTGGTGTACCCGAGAGCACACAGGATAAAGGTGGTGTACCTGAGGGCACACAGCATAGAGTTGGTGTACACTGAGGGCACACAGGATAGAGGTGGTGTACCCTGAGGGTACACAGCATAGAGGTGGTGTACCCTGAGGGCACACAGCATAGAGGTGGTTTTAACCCTTAGGGCACACAGGATAGAAGTGGTGCACCCTGAGGGTACACAGCATAGAGGTGGTGTACCCTGACGGCACACAGGATAGAGGTGTGTACCCTGAGGGTACACAGCATAGAGGTGGTGTACCCTGACGGCACACAGGATAGAGGTGGTGTTCCCTCAGGGCACACAAGATAGAGGTGGTGTTCCCTGAGGGCACACAGCATAGAGGTGGTGTACCCCGAGGGCACACAGCATAGAGGTGGTGCACCCTGAGGGCACACAAGATAGAGGAGGTGCACCCTGAAGGCACACAGGATAGAGGTGGTGTACCCAGAGGGCACACAGCATACAGGTGGGGTACCCTGAAGGCACACAGGATAGAGGTGGTGCACCCTGAGGGCACACAGGATAGAGTTTGTGTACTCTGAGGGCACACAGGATAGGGGTGGTGCACCCTGAAGGCACACAGGATAGAGGTGGTGCACCCTGAAGGCACACAGGATAGAGGGGGGTGTACCCTGAGGGCACACAGCAAGAGGTGGGGTACCCTGAGGGCACACAGGATAGAGGGGTGTACTCTAAGGGCACACAGGATAGGGGTGGTGCACCGGGAGGGCATACAGGATAGAGTGGGTGCACCCTGAAGGCACACAGGATGGAGGTGGTGTCCCCTGAGGGCACATAGGATACAGGGGGTGCACCCTGAGGGTACACAGGATAGAGATGGGTACTCTGAGGGCATACGGGATAGGGGTGGTGCACCCTGAAGGCACACAGGATAGAGGTGGTGCACCCTGAAGGCACACAGGATAAAGGTGGTGTACCTGAGGGCACACAGCATAGAGGTGGGGTACCCTGAGGGCACACAGGAGAGAGGTGTGTACTCTGAGGGCACACAGTATAGGGGTGGGGGCCCCTGAGGGCATACAGGATAGAGGTGGTGTTACTCGGACGGCACACAGGATAGAGGTGTGTAACACTGAGGGTACGCAGCATAGAGGTGGTGTACCCTGACGGTACACAGTATAGAGGTGGTGTACCCTGAGAGCACACAGGATAGAGGTGGTGTACCCTGGGGGGTACATATAATAGATGTGGTGTACCCGTGAGGGTACACAGCATAGAGGTTGTATACCCTGAGGGCACACAAGATAAGGGCTGGTGTACCCCGAGGGCACACAGCATAGAGGTGGTGTACCCTGAGGTCACACAGGATAGAGGTGGTGCACCCTGAGGGCACACAGGATAGAGGTGTGTACTCTGAGGGCACATAGGATAGGGGTGGTGCACCCTGAGGGCACACAGAATAGAGGTGGTGCACCCTGAAAGCACACAGGATAGAGGTGGTGTACCCCGAGGGCACACAGCATAGAGGTGGTGTACCCTAAGGGCACACAGGATAGACGTGGTGTACTCTGAGGGTACACAGGATAAAGGTGGTATACCCTGAGGGCACACCACCTCTATATGGTGTACCTTGAGCGCACACAAGATAGAGGTGGTGTACCCTGACGGCACACAGGATAGAGGTGGTGAACACTGAGGGCACACAGGATTGAGGTGGTGCACTCTGAGGGCACACAGCATAGAGGTGGTGTACCCTGAGGGCACCCAGGATAGAGGTGGTGTACCCAGAGGGCACACAGCATAGAGGTGGTGTACCCTGAGGGCACACATGATAGAGGTGGTGTACCCCGAGGGCACACAGCAGAGAGGTGTTGCACCCTGAGGGTACACAGGTCAGAGGTGGTGCACCCTGAAGGCACACAGGATAGAGGTGGTGTACCTGAGGGCACACAGCATAGAGGTGGGGTACCCTGAGGGCACACAGGATAGAGGTGGTGCACCCTGAGGGCACACATGAAATAGGTGTGTACTCTGAGGGCAAATAGGAGAGGGGTGGTTACAACCTGAAGGCACACAGGATAGAGGTGGTGCACCTGAAGGCACACAGGATAGAGGTGGTGTACCCTGAGGGCACACAGCATAGAGGTGGGGTACCCTTAGGGCACAAAGCATAGAGGTGGTGCACCCTGAGGGCACACAGGATAGAGGTGTGTACTCTGAGGGCACACAGGTTAGGTGTGGTGCACCCTGAGGGCATACAGGATAGAGGTGGTGTACCCTGAGGGCACACAGGATAGACAGGGGGTACCCTGAGGGCACACAGCATAGAGGTGGTGCACCCTGAGGGCACACAGGATAGAGGTGTGTACTCTGAGGGCACACAGGAAAAGGGGTGGTGCACCCTGAGGGCATACAGGATAGAGGTGGTGTACTCTGACGGTACAGGATAGAGGTGGTGTACCCTGAGGGTACGCAGCATAGAGGTGGTGTACCTTGACGGCACACAGGATAGAGTTGGTGTACCCCGAGGGCACACAGCAGAGGGGTGTTGCACCCTGAGGGTACACAGGACAGAGGTGGTGCACCCTGAAGGCACACAGGATAGAGGTGGTGTACCTTGAGGGTACACAGCATAGAGGTGGTGTACCCTGAGGGCATACAGGATAGAGGTGGTGCACTCTGAGGGCACACAGGAAATAGGTGTGTACTCTGAGGGCAAATAGGATAGGGGTGATACACCCAGAAGGCATACAGGATTGAGGTGGTGTACCCTGAGGGCACACAGCATAGAGATGGGGTACCATGAGGGCACACAGGATAGAGGTGGTGCATCTTGAGGGCACACAGGATAGAGGTGTGTACTCTGAGGGCAAACAGGAAAGGGGTGGTGCACCCTGAGGGCATACAGGATAGAGGTGGTGTGCCCTGATGGCACACAGCATAGAGGAGGTGTACCCAGAGGGCACAGAGGATTGGGCTGGTGTACCCCGAGGGCACACAGCATAGAGGTGGTGCACCCTGAGGGCACACAAGATAGATGTGGTGCACCCTGAAGGCACACAGGATAGAGGTGGTGTAACCCAGAGGGCACACAGCATAGAGGTGGGGTACCCTGAGGGCACACAGGATAGAGGTGGTGCACCCTGAGGGCACACAGGATAGAGATGTGTACTCTGAGGGCACACAGGATAGGGGTGGTGCACCCTGAGGGCACACAGAATAGAGGTGGTGCACCCTGAAAGCACACAGGAGAGGTGGTGTACCCCGAGGGCACACAGCATAGAGGTGGTGTACCCTAAGGGCACACAGGATAGACGTGGTGTACTGCGAGGGCACACAGGATAAAGTGGTGTACCCTGAGGGCACACAGGATAGAGGTGTGCACTCTGAGGGCACACAGGATAGAGGTGGTGCACCCTGCGGGCATAAGGATAGAGGTGGTGTACTCTGACGGCACACAGGATAGAGGTGGTGTACCCTGAGGGTACGCAGCATAGAGGTGGTGTACCCTGACGGCACACGATAGAGGTGGTGTACCCTGAGAGCACACAGGATAGAGGTGGTGTACCCTGAGGGCACACAGCATAGATTTGGTGTACACTGAGGGCACACAGGATAGAGGTGGTGTACCCTGAGGGTACACAGCATAGAGGTGGTGTTCCCTGAGGGCACACAGCATAGAGGTGGTGTACCCTTAGGGCACACAGGATAGAAGTGGTGCACCCTGAGGGTACACAGCATACAGGTGGTGTACCCTGACGGCACACAGGATAGAGGTGGTGTACCCAGAGGGTACACAGCATAGAGGTGGTGTACCCTGACGGCACACAGGATAGAGGTGGTTTTCCCTCAGGGCACACAAGATAGAGGTGGTGTTCCCTGAGGCACACAGCATAGAGGTGGTGTACCCCGAGGGCACACAGCATAGAGGTGGTGCACCCTGAGGGCACACAAGATAGAGGTGGTGCACCCTGAAGGCACACAGGATAGAGGTGGTGTACCCAGAGGGCACACAGCATACAGGTGGGGTACCCTGAAGGCACACAGGATAGAGGTGGTGCACCCTGAGAGCACACAGGATAGAGATGTGTACTCTGAGGGCACACAGGATAGGGGTGGTGTACCCTGAAGGCACACAGGATAGAGGTGGCGCACCCTGAAGGCACACAGGATAGAGGTGGTGTACCCTGAGGGCACCACGCATAGAGGTGGGGTACCCTGAGGGCACACAGGATAGAGGGGTGTACTCTAAGGCACACAGGATAGAGGTGGTGCACCCTGAGGGCATACAGGATAGAGGTGGTGCACCCTGAAGGCACACAGGATAGAGGTGGTGTACCCTGAGGGCACACAGGATAGAGGTGGTGTACCCAGAGGGCACACAGCATAGAGGTGGGGTCCCCTGAGGGCACATAGGATACAAGGGGTGCACCCTGAGGGTACACAGGATAGAGATGGGTACTCTGAGGGCACACGGGATAGGGGTGGTGCACCCTGAAGGCACACAGGATAGAGGTGGTGCACCCTGAAGGCACACAGGATAGAGGTGGTGTACCCTGAGGGCACACAGCATAGAGGTGGGGTACCCTGAGGGAACACAGGAGAGAGGTGTGTACTGTGAGGGCACACGGTAATAGGGGTGGTGCGCCCTGAGGGCATACAGGATAGAGGTGGTGTACTCGGACGGCACACAGGATAGAGGTGGAGTACACTGAGGGTACGCAGCATGAGGTGGTGTACCCTGACGGTACACAGTATAGAGGTGGTGTACCCTGAGAGCACACAGGATAGAGGTGGTGTACCCTGAGGGTACACAGGATAGATGTGGTGTACCCTGAGGGTACACAGCATAGAGGTTGTATACCCTGAGGGCACACAAGATAGGGCTGGTGTACCCCGAGGGCACACAGCATAGAGGTGGTGTACCCTGAGGTCACACAGGATAGAGGTGGTGCACCCTGAGGGCACACAGGATAGAGGTGTGTACTCTGAGGGCACACAGGATAGGGGTGGTGCACCCTGAGGGCACACAGAATAGAGGTGGTGCACCCTGAAAGCACACAGGATAGAGGTGGTGTACCCGAGGGCACACTGCATAGAGGTGGTGTACCCAAGGGCACACAGGATAGACGTGGTGTACTGTGGGGGCACACAGGATAAAGGTGGTATACCCTGAGGGCACACCACCTCATATGGTGTACCTTGAGCGCACACAAGATAGAGGGGGTGTACCCTGAGGTACACAGCATAGAGGTTGTGTACCCTGACGGCACACAGGATAGAGGTGGTGAACACTGAGGGCACACAGGATTGAGGTGGTGCACTCTGAGGGCACACAGCATAGAGGTGGTGTACCCTGAGGGCACCCAGGATAGAGGTGGTGTACCCAGAGGGAACACAGCATAGAGGTGGTGTACCCTGAGGGCACACATGATAGAGGTGGTGTACCCCGAGGGCACACAGCAGAGAGGTGTTGCACCCTGAGGGTAACAAGGTCAGAGGTGGTGCACCCTGAAGGCACACAGGATAGAGGTGGTGTACCTTGAGGGCACACAGCATAGAGGTGGGGTACCCTGAGGGCACACAGTATAGAGGTGGTGCACCCTGAGGGCACACATGAAATAGGTGTGTACTCTGAGGGCAAATAGGAGAGGGGTGGTACAACCTGAAGGCACACAGGATAGAGGTGGTGCACCTGAAGGCACACAGGATAGAGGTGGTGTACCCTGAGGGCACACAGCATAGAGGTGGGTACCCTGAGGGCACAAAGCATAGAGGTGGTGCACCCTGAGGGCACAGAGGATAGAGGTGTGTACTCTGAGGGCACACAGGTTAGGTGTGGTGCACACTGAGGGCATACAGGATAGAGGTGGTGTACCCTGAGGGCACACAGGATAGAGGTGGGGTACCCTGAGGGCACACAGGATAGAGGTGGTGCACCCTGAGGGCACACAGGATAGAGGAGTGTACTCTGAGGGCACAAGGGATAGGGGTGGTGCACCCTGAGGGCATACAGGATAGAGGTGGTGTACTCTGACGGTACACAGGATAGAGGTGGTGTACCCTGAGGGTACGCAGCATAGAGGTGGTGTACCTTGACGGCACACAGGATAGAGTTGGTGTACCCCGAGGGCACACAGCAGAGCGGTATTGCACCTGAGGGTACACAGGACAGAGGTGGTGCACCCTGAAGGCACACAGGATAGAGGTGGTTTACCTTGAGGGTACACAGCATAGAGGTGGTGTACCCTGAGGGCATACAGGATAGAGGTGGTGCACTCTGAGGGCACACAGGAAATAGGTGTGTACTCTGAGGGCAAATAGGATAGGGGTGAAAACACCCTGAAGGCATACAGGATTGAGGTGGTGTACCCTGAGGCACACAGCAAAAGAGGTGGGGTACCCTGAGGGCACACAGGATAGAGGTGGTGCATCCTGAGGGCACAATGGATAGAGGTGTGCACTTGAGGGCACACAGGAAAGGGGTGGTGCACCCTGAGGGCATACAGGATAGAGGTGGTTTTACCCTGAGGGCACACAGCATAGAGGTGGGGTACCATGAGGGCAGACAGCATAGAGGTGGTGCACCCTGAGGGCACAGAGCATAGAGGTGGTGTACCCTGAGGGTACACAGCATAGAGGTGGTGTACCCTGACGGCACACAGGATAGAGGTGGTGTCCCCTGAGGCACACAAGATAGAGGTGGTGTTCCTGAGGGCACACAGCATAGAGGTGGTGTACCCTGAGGGCCACACAGGATAGAGGTGGTGTGTCCTGAGGGCACACAGCATAGAGGTGGTGTACCAGAGGGCACACAGGATTGGGCTGGTGTACCCCAAGGGCACACAGCATATAGGTGGTGCACCCTGACGGCACACAAGATAGAGGTGTGTACCCTGAGGGCATACAGGATAGAGATGGTGTACCCTGAGGGCACACAGGATAAAGGTGGTGTACCCTTAGGGCACACAGAATAGAGGTGTGTACCTGAGGGCACACAGGATAGAGGTGGTTTACCCTGAGGGCACACAGCATAGAGGTAGTCTACCCTGAGGGCACACAGGATAGGAGTGGTGCACCCAGAGGGCACACAGCGTAGAGGTGTGTGCCCTGAGGGCACACAGGATAGACGTGGTGTACTCTGACGGCACACGGGATAGAGCTGGTGTACCCTGATGGCACACAGTATAGAGGTGGTGTACCCAGAGGGCACACAGCATAGAGGTGGTGTTCCTGAGGGTACACAGAATAGCGGTGATGTACCCTGACGGCACACATGATAGAGGCGGTGTACCCTGAGGGCACACAGGATAGATGTGGTGCACCCTGAGGGCACACAGGATAGAGGTGGTGTACCCTGAGGGCATACAGGATAGAGGTGGTGTACCCTGAGGGCACACAGGATAGATGTGGTGTCCCCTGAGGGCACACAGCATAGAAGTGGTGCACCCTGAGGGCACACAGCATAGAGGTGTGTACTCTGAGGGCACACAGGATAGGGGTGGTGGACCCTGAGGGCACACAGGATAGAGGTGGTGTACCCTGAGGGCACAGAGGATAAAGGTGTGTACCATGAGGGCACACAGGATAAAGGTGTGTACCTTGAGGGCACACAGGTTAGAGGTGTGTACCCTGAGGGCACACAGCATAGAGGTGGTGTACCCTGAGGGCACACAGCATAGAGGTGGTGTACCCTGACGGCACACAGGATAAAGGTGTGGTACACAGGATAGATGTGGTGCACCCTGAGGGCACACAGGATAGAGGTGGTGTACCCTGAGGGCATACAGGATAGAGGTGGTGTACCCTGAGGGCACACAGGATAGATGTGGTGTACCCTGAGGCACACAGCATAGAAGTGGTGCACCCTGAGGGCACACAGCATAGAGGTGTGTACTCTGAGGGCACACAAGATAGGGGTGGTGGACCCTGAGGGCACACAGGATAGAGGTGGTGTACCCTGAGGGCACAGAGGATAAAGGTGTGTACCATGAGGGCACACAGGATAAAGGTGTGTACCTTGAGGGCACACAGGTTTAGACGTGGTGTACTCTGACGGCACACAGGAAGAGCTGGTGTACCCTGAGGGCACACAGGATAGAGGTGGTGTACCCAGGGGGCCCACACAGCATAGAGGTGGTGTATCCTGAGGGTTCACAGAATAGAGGTGATGTACCCTGACGGTACACATGATAGAGGCGGTGTACCCTGAGGGCACACAGGATAGATGTTGTGCACCCTGAGGGCACACAGGATAGAGGTGTGTATTCCTGAGGGCACACAGGATAGAGGATCGCACACAGGGT
>CM031613.1:82915327-82929463 GCA_018398815.1 Conus ventricosus | reverse complement strand
AGACG
The DNA here is from genome assembly GCA_018398815.1 of Conus ventricosus. Taxonomy (NCBI): domain Eukaryota; kingdom Metazoa; phylum Mollusca; class Gastropoda; order Neogastropoda; family Conidae; genus Conus; species Conus ventricosus. The sequence continues at coordinate 82,929,458 of CM031613.1, read as the reverse complement.
TGTGTACCCTGACGGCACACAGGATAGGGGTGGTGTACCCTGAGGGCACACAGGATAGAGGTGGTGTACGCTGAGGGCACACGGGATTGAGGTGTGTACCCTGACGGCACACAGGATAGGGGTGGTGTACCCTGAGGGCACACACGAAAGAGGGGTGTCCCCTGAGGGCACACAGGATTGAGGTGTGTACCCTGACGGCAAACAGGATAGGGGTGGTGTACCCTGAGGGCACAACAGGATAGAGGTGTGTACCCTGAGGGCACACAGGATAGAGGTGTGTACCCTGAGGACACACAGGATAGAGGTGTGTACCCTGAGGGCACACAGGATAGGGGTGATGTACCCTGAGGGCACACAGGATAGAGGTGGTGTACCCTGAGGGCACACAGGATAGGGGTGGTGTACCCTGATTGCACACAGGAAAAGAGGTGTGTACCCTGAGGGCACACACGATAGAGGTGGTGCACCCTGAGGGCACACAGGATAGAGGTGGTGTACCCTGACGGCACACAGGATAGAGGTGGTGTACCCTGAGGGCACACAGGTTTAGAGATGGTGTACCCTGAGGGCACACAGGATAGAGGTGGTGTACCCTCAGGGCACACAGGATAGAGGTTGGATAGAGGTGGTGTACCTTGAGGGCACACAGGATAGAGTTGGTGTACCCTGAGGGCACACAGGATCAGCTTTCTATCTGGCAGAGCCAGCAGAAAGCCAGGAAAGTAAACGACCTGTTCCGCCGTGGTCATCCTTGGCTCAAACCTCCACTCCTCCCCCTCCCTCCCTCCACTCCTCCCCCTCCCTCCCTCCGCTCCTTTCCACGGCCTTTGATGTGTCGGTTAACACTGCTTCTACTCTTGATTGTGGGTTAACACTGCTTCTACTCTTGATGTGTGGGTTAACACTGCTTTTACTCTTGATGTGTGGGTTAACACTGCTTCTACTCTTGATGTGTCGGTTAACACTGCTTCTTACTCTTGATGTGTCGGTTAACACTGCTTCTACTCTTGATGTGTCGGTTAACACTGCTTCTACTCTTGATGTGTCGGTTAACACTGCTTCTGCTCTTGATGTATCGGTTAACACTGCTTCTACTCTTGATGTGTCGGTTAACACTGCTTCTACTCTTGATGTGTCGGTTAACACTGCTTCTACTCTTGATGTGTCGGTTAACACTGCTTCTACTCTTGATGTGTCGGTTTAACACTGCTTCTACTCTTGATGTGTCGGTTAACACTGCTTCTACTCTTGATGTGTCGGTTAACACTGCTTCTACTCTTGATGTGTCGGTTAAAAACCGCTTCTACTCTTGATGTGTCGGTTAACACTGCTTCTACTCTTGATGTGTCGGTTAACACTGCTTCTACTCTTGATGTGTCGGTTAACACTGCTTCTACTCTTGATGTGTCGGTTAAACACTGCTTCTACTCTTGATGTGTCGGTTAACACTGCTTCTACTCTTGATGTGTCGGTTAACACTGCTTCTACTCTTGATGTGTCGGTTAACACTGCTTCTACTCTCTCAACTCAACATGGGCACGTCCTCACACCTCTGTGTCGGTTAACACTGCTTCTACTCTCTCAACTCAACATGGGCACGTCCTCACACCTCTGTGTCGGTTAACACTGCTTCTACTCTCTCAACTCAACATGGGCACGTCCTCACACATCTGTGTCGGTTAACACTGCTTCTACTCTCTCAACTCAACATGGGCACGTCCTCACACCTCTGTGTCGGTTAACACTGCTTCTACTCTCTCAACTCAACATGGGCACGTCCTCACACCTCTTTATTTGGGCACGTCCTCACACCCCTTTAGTTGGGCACGTCCTCACACCCTTTATTTGGTCACGTCCTCACCCCCCTTTAGTTGGGCACATCCTCACACCCCTTTAGTTGGACACGTCCTCACACCCCTTTATTGGACAACTAAAACACGAACCTCTGATCTTCCCCTCTCTCTCCTCTCCCCTTCCCCCCCCCCCCCCCCCCCCCCCGCTCTCTCTCTCACTCTCTGCAGTCACCGTAATTGTCAATATTGTCCAGCAAATCAAGGGTAGTGATTTGGGGGGACATAGAAGGGGAGGCGGTCTGTGGGTGGGGGGAGGGAGGGAGAGGAGGAGAGTCCTTAACATACCTCTCCTTTTGCCCGCTATCTTGCCTGCATGTTTTGGACCGGACTTGGCGCAGGAGAGAGAGAGAGAGAGAGAGAGAGAGAGAGAGAGAGAGAGAGAGAATAGCATATGAGTCGTGCATTGGCAGGCCGTATACATTTTCATGATCAACGATGTCCACATGTTAGTTTGAAGTTGTCTGTGTTAATACATCATTCTTGCTCTCTCTCTCTCTCCTCTCTCTCTCTCTCTCCTCTCTCTCTCTCTCTCTCTCTCTCTCTCTCTCTCTCTCTCTCTCTGTCCGTCCGCCTACCCAAACTTCAAATGATAAACGGATTTGTTTTTGTATCACTCTTCCTGCCTGAGTAAGGCACTCTTCACCAGGAAAACATGCAAAAGAAAACGGTCACGCTCGCTCGGGTGGATGTAGTAGAGATGCAATGCTTACCACACAAACTGCTTGTTTTGATCAAAGGACGTTGGATCGGACAATGGTAAAATTGACACGAAAATTTACAGTTTCAAAATGACATCGACGTGAATGGAGGTTTTGTTTATAATGACAAGACGATTTCACAAAGTACCTAGGCTCACACTTTCACTATGTTGTTACCAATCACAGTTCCGTAACTATTTGTGGATGAAGCGTGTATGCAATAGATGCGTTTGTGTGTTCGTACTAAATTGACGATCCTAAAGTTCCGGTTTCTGTTTTCCGTTCTAAACATGTGTACGCCATGTTGAAATGATAGTTCTGACTCTTTAGATGACTTGGCATCCTTCGTCCTGCTTCCGCGTCACTAATGCTAATAGATCCCACGACAAAGACTTCTCTTCCTGTCTGCAGAACAATGGAGACCGAGAGCTCTTCATTCTCCATTGTCCTACTGCAGCTTCACCCACGACTTCAATGGTCAGAGCAGATGTTTGTGCAGACCTGGCTGTGAAGACAGAGAGGACATTTCATGTACAGCAAATGTAGAATGATAGAGGAAATAACGACTAGCGATAAAATTGGCTGTAATGACAGTTAATGATAGATAGGTAATGATAGAGAGGTAATGATAGATAGGTAATGGTAGAGAGGTAATGACAGAGAGGTAATGGTAGAGAGGTAATGATAGAGAGGTAATGGTAGAGAGGTAATGACAGAGAGGTAATGGTAGAGGTAATGGTAGAGAGGTAATGACAGAGAGGTAATGATAGAGAGGTAATGATAAAGAGGTAATGACAGAGAGATAATGACAGAGAGGTAATGACAGAGAGGTAATGATAAAGAAGTAATGAGAGAGAGGTAATAATAGAGGACAGGTAATGAGGACTGATGATGTTGAGGAAGCTGGCTGGTAATTCTGTAGAGGTAATGACAGAGAGGTAATGGTAGAGAGGTAATGACAGAGAGGTAACGGTAGAGAGGTAATGATAGAGAGGTAATGACAGAGAGGTAATAATAGAGGACAGCTAATGAGGACTGGTGATGTGTAGGAAGTTGGCTGGTAATGATAAAATGACGTTCTACATCAGACAGCATGGAATGACGTTCTACAACAATGTGTAGCCAGTCACCTGTCTATACATAAGCCCACCTCACAATCCCCCTGCTACACTGTCCCCTCTGACCATCAATGTGTAGCCAGTTACCTGTCTATGTCTAGGCCCACCTCACAGTCCACGTGCTACATGCTACACTGTCCACTCTGACCATCAATGTGTAGCCAGTTACCTGTATGTCTAGGCCCACCTCACAGTCCACGTGCTATGTGCTACACTGTCCCCTCTGACCATCAATGTGTAGCCAGTTACCTGTCTATACCTAGGCCCACCTCACAGTCCACGTGCTACATGCTACACTGTCCACTCGGGCCATCAGTGTGTAGCCAGTTACCTGTCTATGCCTAGGCCCACCTCACAGTCCACGTGCTATGTGCTACACTGTTCCCTCTGACATCGGTGTGTAGCCAGTTACCTGTCTATACCTGGGCCACCTCACAGTCCTTGTACCACACTGTCTCTCCGATCCCCTGTGTGTAGCCAGTCAACCGTCTATAACTGGGCCCACCTCACAGTCCCCATGCTACATGCTACACTGTCCACTCCGGCCATCAGTATGTAGCCAGTTACCTGTCTATACCTGGGCCCACCTCACAGTCCCCATGCCACATGCTACACTGTCCACTCCGGCAATCAGTATGTAGCCAGTTACCTGTCTATACCTGGGCCCACCTCACAGTCCCCATGCTACATGCTACACTGTCCACTCCAGCTATCAGTATGTAGCCAGTTACCTGTCTATGCCTGGGCCCACCTCACAGTCCCCGTGCTACATGCTACATTGTCCACTCCAGCTATCAGTATGTAGCCAGTTACCTGTCTATGCCTGGGCCCACCTCACAGTCCCCGTGCTACATGCTACACTGTCCCCTCTGACATCAGTGTGTATCCAGTTACCTGTCTATACCTGGGCCCACCTCACAGTCCCCATGCTACATGCTACACTGTCCACTCCGGCCATCAGTATGTAGCCAGTTACCTGTCTATACCTGGGCCCACCTCACAGTCCCCATGCTACATGCTACACTGTCTCTCTGACCCCCTGTGTGTAGCTAGTCTTCCGTCTATACCTGGGCCCACCTCACAGTCCTCGTGCTACACTGTCCCCTCTGACCACAAGTGTGTAGCCGGCCACCTGTCTATACCTGGGCCCACCGCATACTCCCCCAAGGAATGTCGGGGACTCTGTCAGAACAAAGAATATTCCCCGCCTCCTGGTAGGTCCCTGCCGGTACCTTCCTCCGCTCTGTCCCTCTCTTTGCCTGTGTCTCCTTTCTCCTCCGCTCTGTCCCTCTCTTTGCCTATGCCTCCTTTCTATTATTGATGTTTACCTGTGCCTCCTTTCTATTATTGATGTTTACCTGTGTCTCCTTTCTATTATTGATGTTTACCTGTGTCTCCTTTCTATTATTGAGTGTTACCTGTGTCTCCTTTCTATTATTGATGTTTGCCTGTGTCTCCTTTCTATTATTGATGTTTGCCTGTGTCTCCTTTCTATTATTGATGTTTGCCTGTGTCTCCTTTCTATTATTGATGTTTGCCTGTGTCTCCTTTCTATTATTGATGTTTGCCTGTGTCTCCTTTCTCCTTTGCTCTGTCTCTCTCTTTGTCTGTGTCTCCTTTCTATTATTGATGTCTACAGCATTGTCCCCAGCTGTTTTTTTTCCTGCCTTTATCCCTCATTCTTCTGGATTTCCTCGGGAAACTCTTTGACACTTTTTCTGATCATAATGCTTTTTTTTTAATGCCAGCTTTATTCTTTGGCTGTGATCAGACCTTGTCCAAAATTGGAAAATAGATGTCCATTTTGAGGGTCCAAGGTGCTGTTTTCTAAGTTTCTACGCTTTTCACTCACTTTGTATTTTTTTTAACCTCTTTGACCAGTTGAGACTGAGGAACTGAGCACAGCCTGGTCTCCTCCCTGAAGGAGTCGAAACTACAGCACCACATCATTCATGTACTGCTTTTGTTGCCTGTGACCTTTTCAATGTCAACACCATAGCACCACATCATTCATGTACTGCTTTTGTTGCCTGTGACCTTTTCAATGTCAACACTATAGCACCACATCATTCATGTACTGCTTTTGTTGCCTGTGACCTTTTCAATGTCAACACTATAGCACCACATCATTCATGTACTGCTTTTGTTGCCTGTGACCTTTTCAATGTCAACACTATAGCACCACATCATTCATGTACTGCTTTTGTTGCCTGTGACCTTTTCAATGTCAACACTATAGCACCACATCATTCGTGTACTGCTTTTGTTGCCTGTGACCTTTTCAATGTCAACACTATAGCACCACATCATTCATGTACTGCTTTTGTTGTCTGTGACCTTTTCAATGTCAACACTATAGCACCACATCATTCATGTACTGCTTTTGTTGCCTGTGACCTTTTCAATGTCAACACTATAGCACCACATCATTCATGTACTGCTTTTGTTGCCTGTGACCTTTTCAATGTCAACACTATAGCACCACATCATTCATGTACTGCTTTTGTTGCCTGTGACCTTTTCAATGTCAACACTATAGCACCACATCATTCATGTACTGCTTTTGTTGCCTGTGACCTTTTCAATGTCAACACTATAGCACCACATCATTCATGTACTGCTTTTGTTGCCTGTGACCTTTTCAATGTCAACACTATAGCACCACATCATTCATGTACTGCTTTTGTTGCCTGTGACCTTTTCAATGTCAGCACTATAGCACCACATCATTCATGTACTGCTTTTGTTGCCTGTGACCTTTTCAATGTCAGCACTACAGCTCCACATCATTCATGTACTGCTTTTGTTGTGTGTGACCTTTTCAATGTCAACACTATAGCACCACATCATTCATGTACTGCTTTTGTTGTTTGTGACCTTTTCAATGTCAGCACTATAGCACCACGTCATTTAGTTAGTCTTTTTGTTGCTTCTGACCTTTTTAATGTCAGCACTATAGCATCACGTTATTCATTTAGTGCTTTTTGTGACCTTTTCAATGTCAGCACTATAGCACCACGTCATTTAGTTAGTGTTTTTGTTGCTTCTGACCTTTTTAGTGTCAGCACTGTAGCACTTCATCATTTACTTAGTGCTTTTGTTTTTTTGTGACCTTTTCAATGTCAGCAGTAAAACACCATGTCATTTATGTAGTGCTTTTGTTGTCTGTGGCCTTTTCAATGTCAGCACTATAGCACCACGTCATTCATTGAGTGCTTTTGTTGTTTGTGACCTTTTCAATGTCAGCACTATAGCACCACGTCATTCATTGAGTGCTTTTGTTGTTTGTGACCTTTTCAATGTCAGCACTATAGCACCACGTCATTCATTGAGTGCTTTTGTTGTTTGTGACCTTTTCAATGTCAGCACTATAGCACCACGTCATTCATTGAGTGCTTTTGTTGTTTGTGACCTTTTCAATGTCAGCACTATAGCACCACGTCATTCATTGAGTGCTTTTGTTGTTTGTGACCTTTTCAATGTCAGCACTATAGCACCACGTCATTCATTGAGTGCTTTTGTTGTTTGTGACCTTTTCAATGTCAGCACTATAGCACCACGTCATTCATTGAGTGCTTTTGTTGTTTGTGTCCTTTTCAATGTCAGCACTATAGCACCACGTCATTCATTTAGTGCTTTTATTATATGCCACCTCTTTCAACTGTCGGTAATAGCCACCATCCCATTCATCGTTCAGTGCTTTTCTTACATGCCACCTTTTTCAGATGTCTGTAGTTTAGCCACTATGTCATTTATTGTGTAGTTTTCGTTGCATGTTGCCTTTTTTTTGTTAGATATCAGAAGAATAGCCACTATGTCAGTTTGTAACTTGTGTTGTATATGGCCTTTTTCAGATATCAAAAACTTAGCTACCATAGGATTTTACTTTTGTGTTTTCATTTTTGTCCCCTTATTTAGCTGTGAATAGGTTAGCCAATATCCACGTCAAGTGCATTTGTTGTTTATCACGTTTTCAAAAGGAACAACTTAAAACATGTGACCTTTTTCAGGCTTGACGGTTTCATCTAACATCTGATCGATCTTCCCTAGTCTAATAGCTGATCAATCCTCACCAGGGTAAAGTCTGATCATCATCAGGCTAATGTCTGATTGATCATCATCAGGTGAATAATTGACTGATCATCAATGGGCTAACATTTGATCAATTGTCACGAGTCAAACATCTGATTAATCCTCACCAGTCACATGTCGATCGATGCTGAACAGTCTAAAAACTGATTGATCCTCACCAGTTTAACCTCTGATCAATCCTCACCAGGGTAACGTCTGATTGATCATCATCAGTCCAGTATCTGATCGATTCTCACCACTTTAATATCTGATCGATCCTCACCAGTCAAACATCTGATCAATTCTCACCAGTCATACATCGATCGATCCTCAACAACATGAAAACTGATCGATCCTTACCTGTTTAACATTTGATCGATCATCTCTGGTCTAACGTCTACTCGGTCCTCACCAATCTAAAAACTAATCAATCATTACCACTCTATTGTCCGATCGATCTTCACCAGTTTAATGTTTCATCAATCCTTACTGGCTGCTTTTGAAGCAGGTCATAGCATAGACACTTCCCTCCACCCCACCCCCCTGCCCCCAAATTATCCTATGTCTGTGTAGCTGACACAGTAACTTCCCCTGAACTGCCGACCAGCAGTTCAATGGCGACGCACTGTGAACGCCCCACGCTCCCTTCACGGCAGGAAACGACTTGTCATTGGCAACAGGCCTGGAAGAGGAAAAGCTTCCTGTTGTAACGATTATCTCCCCTGCCACGTCTCCCCTTCCCTGCACAGCGAGCTGGCTGGAGCGGAGACGGCGGCACATCAAAGGGTGGCCTGAGGCAGAGATCGAAGAGACGCCATCGACCTCCTGACGCCCTGATCCACCGCTGGGTTGGCCGACTGGTCCCTGCCACGCCACGCTCTGTCACACCGCCAGACAAAACCACACCACCAGCAACAAACATAAGTAGACCCCCCCCCCCCTCACACACACACACAAAGCCCTGCCTGGGGAGCAGCGTGTCACAACTTCCCTCCACAGGCTGCTCATGACAAAATGTGAAAAAAGCAAACAAAACACTATCCAAACCAAACAAACAAACAACAAACAAAACAAACAAGCAAACAAACAAAAAGCAAGAAGCAACAACATCTGAAAAGAATGACGAAAAAGGCCATTTCAGTTTAACAGCATAATATCATCACTCAACTAAGTTATTCTTTTTGTTTGATTTTGTGATCAGCATTTTTATTCACATTTTTTAATGCTAGGAAACACACTCAAACACTTGCACAAATCAACAAAGGCACGCATCCTGCTGATTCACGATGAAGCACCCTGCTTTATGATGTAATGTAGATATAGCTGTGTATCGTTCTGTTTGTTAGGGTTCCCCCCAAACCGCTTATGGGGTTGCTTCTCACCACCCTCTTCGTTCCCCTCCCCCTCCCATAGGAATACGACCAAAAAGGTGCATGCACTCGTCGTTACAGTGCACATGAAAATGGATCTGTTTTAGGGAAATCTGTCCTCACACTTTCTGACACAAGCCTAACCCATACACCTTTCAACCAACACCATCTCCAGCTCCATGACTGCAACTTTGTTCAGCTCACAGAGTGCTCGTAACACAATGTCAGCACACAGAGTGCTCGTGACACAATGTCAGCACACAGAGTGCTCGTGACACAATGTCAGCACACAGAGTGCTCGTGACAATGTCAGCTCACAGAGTGCTCGTGACACAATGTCAGCACACAGAGTACTTGTGACACAATGTCAGCACACAGAGTACTCGTGACACAATGTCAGCACGCAGAGCGCTCGTGACACAATGTCAGCATACAGAGTGATCGTGACACAATGTCAACAAATATATCAGGCCCGTAATTTAAGGTGTCTGACACCCATAAAGATCGAAGGCTGTAATCAGAAGTAAAAGCGTGCCATGACACTCTGGAGCCATTGAACAAAACAGCCATGACAGTATGTAAAGGTGGCAGACACAAAAGAATGAAAGAAACAGAAACAAAAAGACAGAAAGAACAAAATCAAACAAAAGGAAGAGAGAGGGAAACAGACGGGAAAGAAAGGGGTCAAAAGAAAGACAGAAGGAAGGAAACAAGATCAGTTTATATCATTTTAAATTCCCTTCCAGCAATTCACCATAATTTCAGGTTCCCTTTCAGCAATTCATCATAATTTCAGATTTCCTTTCAGCAATTCATCATAATTTCAAATTCTCTTTTAGCAATTAATCATGATTTCAAACTCCCTTTCTGCAATTCATTACATTTTAGTTTCCTTTCAGCAATTCATTATGATTTCAAATTCGCTTTCTGCAATTCATCAAAATTAAAAATTTCCTCCCAGCAGTTCATTATGATTTCAAATTCCCTTTCTGCAATTCATTACAATTTAAAATTTCCTTCCAGCAATTCATTATGATTTCAAACTCCCTTTCTGCAATTCATTACAATTTAAAGTTTCCTTCCAGCAATTCATTATGATTTCAAATTCGCTTTCTGCAATTCATCAAAATTAAAAATTTCCTCCCAGCAGTTCATTATGATTTCAAATTCCCTTTCTGCAATTCATTACAATTTAAAATTTCCTTCCAGCAATTCATTATGATTTCAAACTCCCTTTCTGCAATTCATTACAATTTAAAGTTTCCTTCCAGCAATTCATTATGATTTCAAATTCGCTTTCTGCAATTCATTACAATTTAAAATTTCCTCCCATCAGTTTATTATAATTTCAAATTCTCTTTCTGCAATTCATTACAATTTAAAATTTCCTTCCAGCAATTCATTGATTTCAAACTCCCTTTCAGCAATTCATTACAATTCAAAATTTTCTTCCAGCAATTCATTATGATTTCAAACTCCCTTTCTGCAATTCCACACCCTGGACACATAGGTGTCAACATGAAAAGAACGGAAATCAGTGGAGCTGTGTGACGTCACAGCAAAGGAGTCAGGCTGTGTCTTGCACACTGTACAACTAATTGTTATGGAGCAGAACCCAATAGAGCATACTGCACAACTCATTGTTTTGAAATAGAACCCGATAGAGCACACTGTACATTCAGTGTTTTGGAACAGAACTCAATGGAGCACACTGTGCATTTCAGTGTTTTGAAATAGAACCCAATGGAACACACTGTGCAACTCAGTGATTTGGAACAGAACCCAATGGAATACACAGTACAACTCAGTGTTTGATATAGAACCCAATGGAACACACTGTGCAACTCAGTGATATGGAACAGAACCCAATGGAACACATTGTACAACTCAGTGTTTGAAATAGAACCCGCTGGGGCGTACTGTACAATTCAGTGTTTTGGAATAGAACCCAATGGAACACACGGTACAACTCTTTGTTTTGGAACAGAACCCAATGGAGCACTCTGTACAACTCTTTGTTTTGGAACAGAACCCAATGGAACACACTGTACAACTCAGTGTTTTGGAACAGAACCCAATGGAACACACTGTACAACTCAGTGTTTTGGAATAGAACCCAATGGAACAAATTGTACAACTCATTGTTTTGGAATAAAACCCAATGTAGCACACTGTACAACTCTTTGTTTTGGAACAGAACCCAATGGAGCACTCTGTACAACTCTTTGTTTTGGAATAGAACCCAATGGAACACTCTGTACAACTCTTTGTTTTGGAATAGAACCCAATGGAACAAACTGTACAACTCAGTGTTTTGGAATAGAACCCAATGGATCACACTGTACAACTCAGTGTTTTGGAACAGAACCCAATGGAATACACTGTACAACTCAGTGTTTTGGAATAGAACCCAATGGAACACACGGTACAACTCTTTGTTTTGGAATAGAACCCAATGGAACACACGGTAAAACTCTTTGTTTTGGAATAGAATCCATTGCAGCACACTATACAACTCAGTCTTTTGGAACAGAACCCAATGGAGGACACTGTACAAGTCTTTGTTTTGGAACAGAACCCAATGAAGGACACTGTACAACTCTTTGTTTTGGAACAGAACCCAATGGAGCACAATGTACAACTCTTTTTTTTTGGAATAGAATCCATTGCAGTATACTGTACAACTCTTTGTTTTGGAATAGAACCCAATGGAGCGCTCTGTACAACTCTTTGTTTTGGAATAGAATCCATTGCAGCATACTGTACAACTCTTTGTTTTGGAATAGAACCCAATGGAACACACTGTATAACTCAGTGTTTTGGAACAGAACCCAATGTAGCACACTGCACAACTCAGTGTTTTGGAACAGAACCCAATGGAGCACTATGTACAACTCTTTGTTTTGGAACAGAACCCAATGGAACACACTGTACAACTCTTTGTTTTGGAACAGAACCCAATGGAACACACTGTACAACTCAGTGTTTTGGAATAGAACCCAATGGAACACACGGTACAACTCTTTGTTTTGGAATAGAATCCATTGCAGCACACTATACAACTCAGTGTTTTGAAACAGAATCCAATGGAGGACACTGTACAACTCTTTGTTTTGGAACAGAACCCAATGGAGCACAATGTACAACTCTTTGTTTTGGAATAGAATCCATTGCAGTATACTGTACAACTCTTTGTTTTGGAATAGAACCCAATGGAGCACTCTGTACAACTCTTTGTTTTGGAATAGAATCCATTGCAGCATACTGTACAACTCTTTGTTTTGGAATAGAACCCAATGGAACACACTGTACAACTCAGTGTTTTGGAACAGAACCCAATGTAGCACACTGCACAACTCAGTGTTTTGGAAAAGAACCCAATGGAGCACTATGTACAACTCTTTGTTTTGGAACAGAACCCAATGTAGCACTATGTACAACTCTTTGTTTTGGAACAGAACCGAATGGAACACACTGTACAACTCTTTGTTTTGGAACAGAACCCAATGGAACACACTGTACAACTCAGTGTTTTGGAATAGAACCCAATGGAGCACACTGTACAACTCAGTGTTTTGGAACAGAGCCCAATGGAGCACAATGTGCAACTCTTTGTTTTGGAATAGAATCCATTGCTGCATACTGTAAAACTCTTTGTTTTGGAATAGAACCCATTGGAGCACAATGTATAACTCATTGTTTTGGAATAGAGACCAATGCAGCACACTATTCAACTCTTTGTTTTGGAATAGTACTCAACGGAGCACAATGTACAATTCTTTGGTTTGGAACAGAACCCAATGCAGCACACTGTGCGACTAAATGTTTTGATCGTCTTGTCAAAGAGTAAGGTCGAAGAAGAATGGGCAGCGGTTTTGAGTTGAAAAATGGGATTCCACATTTTGTTTGAAATACTAGAGAGAAAGGATTCCACACTTTGTTTGAAATACTACAGAGAAAGAATTCCACACTTTGTTTGAAATACTACAGAGAAAGGATTCCACACTTTGTTTGAAATACTACTACAGAGAAAGGATTCCACACTTTGTTTGAAATACTACAGAGAAAGAATTCCACACTTTGTTTGAAATACTACAGAGAAAGGATTCCACACTTTGAAATACTACTACAGAGAAAGGATTCCACACTTTGTTTGAAATACTACAGAGAAAACAAAGGTGCATCAGGGAAGAAGAGACAACACTGATGCTGGATGAACACAATGACCTCTTCAGAAGACAGCAGGGACCCTGCTTACATGCTAGGAACAGTTTGTTATGCTTTGAGAGGCTGCAGGCTTGGGAACAGCCAGCGGAAGTGGTAAGAAAGATGGCTGTAGGTGGCTTACAACATTGAAAATTTGTCGGTGCATTTAAGTTCATTATCAGTCATAGAAGTTGTGCCATGACAATCGACAGCCTTTGCCATCCACGCTCTCTCTCTCTCTCTCTCTCTCTCTCTCTCTCTCTCTCTCTCTCTCTCTCTCTCTGTCTCTGTCTCTCTCCTCTCTCTCTCTCTCTCTCTCTCTCTCTCTCTCCTCTCTCTCCCCTCTCCTCTCTCTCTCTCTCTCTCTCTCTCTCTCTCCTCTCTCTCTCTCTCTCTCTCTCTCTCTCTCTCTCTCTCTGTGTGTGTCTCACATATTGCAATTAGGATTATCAGTTTATGTCATCTTTCAATGCATACCTTCATCCCCTCAGCCCCTTTTTGCTCTCACTCCCTCTCCTTCATCCCCTCAGCCCCTTTCTGCTCTCACTCCCTCTCCTTCATCCCCTCAGCCCCTTTCTGCTCTCACTCCCTACCTTCATCCCCTCAGCCCCTTTCTGCTCTCACTCCCTCTCCTTCCTCCCCTCAGCCCCTTTCTGTTCTCACTCCCTCTCCTTCATCCCCTCAGCCCCTTTCTGCTCTCACTCCCTCTCCTTCATCCCCTCAGCCCCTTTCTGTTCTCACTCCCTACCTTCATCCCCTCAGCCCCTTTCTGCTCTCACTCCCTACCTTCATCCCCGCAGCCCCTTTCTGCTCTC
>CM031613.1:82905327-82910327 GCA_018398815.1 Conus ventricosus | reverse complement strand
CCCTATATCTACTCCAGTTAACCCAGTCTCCTGTATCTGAATGCTTGTTTTTCAGCGGTTTTATAGAAGACAATGGAGGTATTGGACGTTCTTGGACTAGTTTCTCGTCTAGACAACCCATGAAGACATCTACATACGTAGGAGCATGAGGTGGACCCATAGCTGTGCCACTGTTAGGTGATGCAAAAATTTTATTTCCATCACCATCTTCATAACTACAGAGATTATTATTCAAAGCTAGTGTAAGACCTTCCATGATACAATCTGAGGAGATCTCTAACTTTGAAGGGTGTTTTTTCAGCATCTTTTTTACAGCTGGGATGCCCATATTGTTGTCCACGCTTGGGTACAAACTCACTACATCACACGTAGCTAGAACTGCTGAACTTGAAAGGCCAAGGGGAGAGTATTCCTCATTTATTATTTCAATCTTATTGAGAAATTCCTTTGTGTCTAAAATTTGATAAGGTAACTTTTCTGTTAGATGATTGATAGAAAGTTGAATAACCTTAGACAAGTTTTGAGTGGGGGTGCCACTTCCTGATAGCAACAACCGGTGGGGAACGGAGGTGGTTTGTGGGTCTTAATAAGAGGTTTGCATTTTGCTGGGTGGGTCCCTTCAACTTTCTTTACAAATTGTGCAATACCTTCATTAAGTACCCCTCTTCCTAGTCATTTGTCTACATACTTGCAAATCTTAGAACAAACGTCTTGTGTGTCATCCTGCATTAACATATCAAATTGATTTTCGTCTTTCAAATCTTTGCAAATACGTTCATCATCCTCTGGTAAATGCGTAATTACTGTCACACCTGATTTGTCCGCAAACCTACATGCGCAGTTGTGGGTAAAAGGTAACTTACGTAAATCTTTCAGGGCTGATCTCTGATTTGTTGTTAGATTATCTTTTATTCTTTTTCTCCGTTTAACATCCAAAAATTCTTCTGTACATTTTTCAATAAAATGTTCTAATGCATTGTTGCCTTTTGGGGCTTTTTTCCGGAAGGAATGTACCAAGGAAATTTTACAAAGTTATCTTCATTTTCCTCCCGACCTTCTTCTATCTTCTTAAGGTAGAAAAAAATGATGCCACCGAAGTCTTTCTGCCCATTCATATGTTCTGATCATCTGGTCTAGCACATTGATAGGGGTTGTAGGGTGGGGATAAACTTGTCTGAGAGTCTACAAATGGAAATTTGTTCGTCTGTCAATTGCAAGTTATCCACTAACACAATTGGGTCCCTCTTTTTCAGGTCATCTGCAGTGGGGGACCAATGTTCCGTGCTGGTGTACGTCTTGGTTTTCCTCCCTCTCCGTATTTTCCTGTGTTTTCTTGACGCCCATGGTACATGGTTTCTATCTGTGGACCTTTCTTTCCATGCATCACAGGAACACTCCACTGAAGTTTTTCTTGCATAGTTCTTTTGCTCTGATCTTCAAAGAACCTTCAAACTTTCCTGTCACAGAAGTTATTTGGTTTTGTTTATAATTTCCATTCTTCAGCTTTTCCAGCTTCCGAGTGTGAGTGTCTGCAATCCTCTGTAATGCTTAAGAACACTCCTTCCGAACAGCTGCCACTAATCGGTCACCACAACACGTTCCAAATTTCTTGCTGATCAACTCTCTACAGTTCATCCATGCCCTATTGTTCTTACATTCCTGCTTTTTGGCTTGTTCTAACAGTATATACAAAAGCTCAGTACTTGCTCTGTCTAGCACATGTTGGATTTTGTGAACCAACTCTGATTCCGGAAAAGTAGCCAATTGAATTTTAACCTTAAACCTAAGGGGAGCACTGTTTCATCAACACACGCACTTATAAAGTTCTTTCGCTTCACTGATTTCTCCAAATCCATATACACATTTTTAGCAGCTTTCTTGAAGAGGCAACATTTGTAGCCATCACCGTGGCCAACACAAGGGTTGTCTCAAGATGAGATGGTTTAAAATGAAGGTAAAACCCTGGAGTAGGCTGGACACCACTCAGTGATGTGTGGGTGCACTGCTGATCCAGAAACTGGCCAGTCACAACGCACAAAAATAAATGCAGGCACACCAGCCACACACTCTTCATGTTATGCTAATGGTTCAGCTTAACCTCTTTACTGCTATTGGATGGCAGCTTCTATTACTTCCCGTGTGCTACTGCTGTTGTTTTGCGGGGTCTCGCTACTATATAACTTTAACCTATAATTCCAAAAATCAGTTATCAAAAGAAAATGAAAGTTTTAGGGCTGTATGCAAGGTGATTTTAGGATTTTCTCATGCCCCCCCTCCCCTATGCACATCCTACATTGAGTAACTTTCAAAACTATTTGTACTTACAATGGGCGGGCAAACTCTTTAAAGCCACTGAACAAGAAAACTGGGCATTAATACCCAGATGGCATTTACAACACCTCGCAAAGACAGATGTTTTTTGTATAAACTGCAGAGCTAAATACTTAAAAGAGTTAAGTTTAGTTCGTAATGAATTCTGGAAAGATGTGTTTGCAGTTTATCTAAACCACAAAATACTAATAAAAATTAACGATATCGACAAAAACAATTTCCACAGTCAACAGCTTTTTAACAATAATTTAATTCGTTATAAGAATCGAGTATTATATTTCAAAAACTGGGTAAAGAATGACGTTGAGCAAATTAAAGATATAATTCATAAAAGAGAAAATAGATTACTGTCTTTAGAAGAAATGCAGGAAATGGTTGGCCAGAACAGAGCCCTTACATTGTTTCAGTACAATGCTGTGATCAACTCCATACCAGCTCAGTGGATCCAGTGGATCCAGTCAGGTGAAGCAGGATCTGGGACGCTCCCCTGCTTTGCCAGTATGCTAAATGCAAAGCCCAAACAGATAAGGAAACTAGTTATGGAACATAAGGAAATTCAAACACCTACTGCGAATGCCTTCTGGAACAGAAAGTTTGGTATTGACTTAGACAAATCCACATGGTGTCGAGCCACAGACGTTACAAAAGAGGTAAGACTTCGAGTTCTCCACTGGAAAAATACTACACAATATATATCCTACTAATATCATGCTTAGTAAAATGAAAGTAAAAGACTCAAACAAATGCTCGTACTGTCCTAACACAACTGATTTCATTGAACACTTTTTCTGTGAGTGTCCAATCGTCAACAATTTTTGGAGATTTATTGAGCAAAAAATTTACTTAGAAACACATGCTCATATTAAATTATCAAACACAGATGTATTGTTTGGCATCAGTAAATCGATCGTTTCGAAGACAAATTATCAATGTATCAATTTTATCATATTATTGAGTAAAATGTGTATTAGTATTTTCAAAAAGACGAACATGGGTATCCCTCTGCAACTAATTTTTGAGAAAGAGTATAATGTCCGAAGGGGTGTAAAAGGAAAACTTCCCTGGGTGGGCAAGAGAGTGTAAGTCTCAATATGCTTAGGGGGAGGGGGTGGGAGAGGGGGGGGGGAGAGAGGGATGGGGAGGGAGGAGAGAATGGAAAAAAATTACATTGTTCATGCGTTTAATATGAAAAGAGGGGTGGGTGTGGGAGAGGGGAGAGGGAGAGGATCTCTGCTGGAGAGTTGCGGAGTAGGGGAGAGGGAGGGTCCGGTTATCTTGGGGGGGGGGGGGGGGACTGGAGGGGGGAGGGGGGAGGGGAAGTGAAGGAATACAAATATGCCTGTTGTTGTCTCACTTCCTGGATTTCCTCGTGTCTTCCTTGCGGACCTTTCATTTTCGCTGTAAGGTTGGCTTCATCGGGGAACATCCAATTGGTGAGACGACACATGACAGGCTTCTTAATTTCATCTCTACGACGCCGTTCCTTCCTACCTGTCTGTCTGCTCTTTGTCTGTCTGACGGTGTCTGTCTGTTGCTCACCACCGCCACCACCCCTCTCTCTCTCTCTCTCTTTTTTTTTTTTTTTTTCGGGGGATGGTGGTGGTGGTGTGAGGCGTGAGTAGCGCTCACGCACTTCGGTAGAGAGATTGAGGGGAAGGCCGAAAAATTTGGATCCAAGATTTCCTTTCAGGTGTGCACACAAACGGGATGGGGGGGGGGGGGGGGGGAGAGGGTGATGGACGTTTGGGGGGGGGGGGGGGCGATAGGGAGAGGGAAAGAAAAACTCCTAAGTCTTTTTCATGCGTATAGGCTTTCCCTTGTCTTCCTTGTCTTTCTGTTCGCTATAAGGCTGGCTGTATCGCGGAATAGCCAATTGGTAAGACGATTTGGAACAAATTTTGTATTTACTGCTACGATGCCGCCTCTTTCTGTCCGTCTGTCTGTCGGTCTCTCTCTCCCTCCCCCCTCCCTCTCTCTCTCCCTCTCTCTCTCTCCCTCTCTTTCTCTCTCTCTATCTCTCTCTCTATTAGATTATCATGTTGGTATATTGAATTGTCTGTATGAATGATATGTGCTGAAATAATGTATGCATGACAAGGACAGATTGTAAGACTAGGCTTTGGCCTAAAATCTTCATCCTTGGGTATTAAAGATCAATCAATCAATCAATCAATCAATCAATCTCTCTCTCTCTCTGTGTCTCTCCCCTATCTCTCTCCGTCTCTCTCTCTCTCTCTCTCTCTCTCTCTCTCTCTCTCTCTCTCTCTCTCTCTCTCTCTCTCTTGGAACAAGAGAAAGAAAAGAAAATAATTAAGTCTACTGTTTAACTCATGTTGTTTTCTTTGTATAAACAGCACAATATCAGCGTGAGAGTGCCAGTACACCACACATTAAAACATAAACAAACCCAGACACTTTGTATCAAACGAAAAAAACACTAATATCAGCAAAAATATGTACATTTTTAAAGAACATACAGACTATGCCTGGAGTGAAAGAGACTGGTTGAAGGTTAAAAAAAAAAAAGCTAGTAGTGGAAATTGTTTCTTTTTTTTCCGATTTTTGTTTTTTGGCAGATGAAGAGGACAGTGTGAAGCACCAAAAAATGAAGAGGTGGATTTTAGCATTAGGGAAAAAAAAAAGAAAAAAAAAGAAATCACCGCCTTAGG
>CM031613.1:82895327-82902827 GCA_018398815.1 Conus ventricosus | reverse complement strand
AGAGGAGTCAAATTACCACTTTCCGCGGTCACTGAGGAGAAACCACCAAGTTTCGAAATATCGGTATATGACCAGGAGTTATATGTTAGTGAGTTTCCCTCCCTATTGGAGGATGTCTCTCCCCTTGGAGAATATAAGCTTGCTGAAGGCTCATTTTGAGAAGCATTTATTTTATTTTTCCCCATCCACCCACTCAAGCACATACTGTTAGTTAGGCAGAATCATCTACCACTGCAGGTATGAATGCGTATCTCCCCCTATTTCTTCAATCTAAGACATAAGAGCAAGCTTTGTTTATAATTCAATATATATATATATATATATATATATATATATATATATATATATATATATATATATATAATAAAATAATGATTAAAAGAAAATCTTAAAACCGGGACGACAAACTTGTTTCGAGGTCCTTCCTCTCTTCAGATCCCGTGCCAATCCCCTGCTACTGACCTCAATTGTATATATATGTTTTGGATTGTGAGCTGTGGTTCAGTTGGGTTGTGTTGCACGTGTTGTGCAAGGGGGGGCCCTGTTAAGGTTGCAAGGCTTTCTTTATTGGGTATTACTGTATGGGGGGGTCCTGTCAGGGTTGCTATTTTATACTTGTTGATAAAAATTTCCTTTTGTGCCTGCAACTGTCTATGATTTCAACTCTTGTGTTCAATGTTGCCATACTAGGTTTGCACAGGATCATCCACTTTTCTGTCGTGCACAAATTACATCTCTTTGTGCTATTATTGTATGCTGCTGCTTTTCTGATTATTTTCCATGTGATGTTAAAATCTGTATTTGTTTTCTTAAGATCCCATATATGTTTACTTAATTCTGTTTGGTGCTTGTATTTTTCATACTTGAAAGATTGCTTGTGATTGGCGTACCTAGCTTTGAATTTGTTTTCTGTAATCCCTATGTATGTCTCTTTGCTGCTTTTCGTTGTCACAGTGGCCTGGTATACGATGTTATCAGAGAGACATTGGTTGTTCAGAGGGCATTGTCCTTTGATTGTGCAGTTGCAAGTTTTCCGTTTGTCACCTCATTTTTGACGTTGGTTTTCTTTTTGTTTGAAGCATCAATTACTTTTTTAAGATTTGGCATACAAGAATAAATAATATATTCAATAGGAACACTATCAAACTATCTTATTCTTGTATGCCAAATCTTAAAAAAGTAATTGATGCTTCAAACAAAAAGAAAACCAACGTCAAAAATGAGGGTGACAAACGGAAAACTTGCAACTGCACAATCAAAGGACAATGCCCTCTGAACAACCAATGTCTCTCTGATAACATCGTATACCAGGCCACTGTGACAACGAAAAGCAGCAAAGAGACATACATAGGGATTACAGAAAACAAATTCAAAGCTAGGTACGCCAATCACAAGCAATCTTTCAAGTATGAAAAATACAAGCACCAAACAGAATTAAGTAAACATATATGGGATCTTAAGAAAACAAATACAGATTTTAACATCACATGGAAAATAATCAGAAAAGCAGCAGCATACAATAATAGCACAAAGAGATGTAATTTGTGCACGACAGAAAAGTGGATGATCCTGTGCAAACCTAGTATGGCAACATTGAACACAAGAGTTGAAATCATAGACAGTTGCAGGCACAAAAGGAAATTTTTATCAACAAGTATAAAATAGCAACCCTGACAGGACCCCCCCATACAGTAATACCCAATAAAGAAAGCCTTGCAACCTTAACAGGGGCCCCCCCTTGCACAACACGTGCAACACAACCCAACTGAACCACAGCTCACAATCCAAAACATATATATACAATTGAGGTCAGTAGCAGGGGATTGGCACGGGATCTGAAGAGAGGAAGGACCTCGAAACAAGTTTGTCGTCCCGGGTTTTAAGATTTTCTTTTAATCATTATTTTAGCTGCTCCCGCATGGTTGAGCACTTTTCCAAAGAAAAGCCGGAAAACATATTACCAGCTATATATATATATATATATATATTCAATTATAAACAAAGCTCGCTCTTATGTCTTAGATTGAAGAAATAGGGGGAGATAAGCATTCATATCTGCAGTGGTAGATACTTCTGCCTAACTAACAGTATGTGCTTGAGTGGGTGATTGGGAAAAAATAAAATAAATGCTTCTCAAAATGAGCCTTCAGGAAGCTTCTAGTCTCCAAAGGGGAGACAATCTTCAATGGGGAGGAAACTCACTGACATATAACTCCTGGTCAGATACCGATATTTCGAAACCTGATTGTTTCTCCTCAGTGACTGCGGAAAGTGGTAACTTGACTCCTCTGCCTTTTCGGTTTTAAGAAGAATGCTATCCCAGAAAAAGGCTGGTGTGCAATACCGTAGTATGTTTGTTGTGTTTTCAAAAAAACCAACGAAAGGTGCCACCTAAGAAGCAAAGAAAATCATGAAAGAGCTAAACAAGTTACATTTACTCGTGAAAAGTAGAAAATATAAAACGATAACCTCTTAAGACACAAGTGCTGAGGGCCAGTTCTTGGAATGAATTCGCAAGGGACTAAATTACAATAAACTAACAAAAAAACAACCAAAGGTGCCACCTAAGAAACTAGTCCCTTGCGGATTCATTCCAAGATCTGGCCCTCAATTCCAAGATCTGGCCCTGGATTTCAACACCCATGCTGTAATCTACATGAACGGACAACAGCTTGAAGAAGTGGGCGCTTTCAAATACCTTGGCGCCACTCTTACCAAAGACGGTCGCTCTAAAACAGAAATCAAGACCAGACTAGCGATCGCAACAGCAGCAATGGCAAAGCTAAACATGATCTGGAAGAGCAGGGAGATCAGCTTTCCTACAAAGATGAAGCTGTACAAGTCCCTGGTGCTGTCCATCCTGCTGTATAGCTGCGAAAGCTGGACCATGACAGCAGAGACCACCAAGAGAATCCAGACGTTTGAAACTAAATGCTTCAGGCGCTTGCTCGGGATCTCTTGGCAAGACCGGAAGACAAACGACCTTGTGAGGAGCCAAATAACATCACTTGCAGGCCCCCAAGAACCCCTCTTGGCAACAGTCAAGAAGAGGAAGCTGTCGTGGTTCGGGCATGTCATACGCCACAATTCACTGCCCAAAACAGTCATCCAGGGCACGCTGGAAGGCGGCAGACGAAGGGGACGACAAGCCAAATGCTGGATGGACAACATCAAAGAATGGACCAGGATGGATGGCCCTACGCTGATGCGACAGGCAGAGGACAGGGCCGGATGGCGGTGCCTGGCTTCGAGAGTGTCTCTCATCTCTCCTCTACGCCCATCATGGGCAAGAGAATGATGATGATGATGATGATGAATGATCTCATCTTCTATCTTTGCTTTGATTTCCTCTTTTATCACTCCCAGTGCATCAGTGAAATCATGAGCATCAAAACGACAGTAAAATTCGTTGAGTTCATTAGAGAACTGTTGTTGTTGTTGTTCTTTTGATAAGGCACAATGATGAAGGGATTTGGTTTGACCAGTTAATTTTTTTTAGACCTTGACATGCGTTTTGCATATTACCGCACTGAAACTGCAATTCAACCTTCTCTTTGTACTTTGTTTGGGCTGAGCGTATTTCCTTTCTCAATTTTATTTGGACTTTCTTACGTTCCGTTTTGTTTTCTGTTTGAAAGGCAATTTTCTTTTCATTTAAAACTGTTTTCAGTGGCTCCGTTACCCATGGTTTATTATTAGGGAAAATTTTGATTGTTTTTGATGGAATGATTAAATCTTGACAAAACATAATGTATTCTGATATGAAATCTGTTGCTTCATGGATATTGACAGAGGATTCAAAGAAAAGGTCCCAATCAGTACAGTCAAAACATCCCTGTAATTCCAAAATACTGTCAGGCTCCCACACGTTAACCTTCTTCTTTACGATGGGTTCTGTCTGAATTTTAGGTCTGTACGCGGGTATGAGGTGGACTACATCATGATCGGATTTTCCGATAGGGGGTAGGGGTTCAGATTTGTAAGCGTGATTGATGTTGCCATAACAAAGATCGGGCATTTTGTTTTTACGAGTAAAACAGGTAATATATTGTTTGAAAGATGGAAGGGATGAGTCAATCTTCTGTTTACAGTTATCAAAATCACCAAGAATAAAATTGGGTGCATCAGGAGAGATAGACTGAAGAAATTGCACAGTATCAACAACATGGGCAGCGGCACATGACACATTGGCAGCAGGATGAGCATAAAGAACTGTTAAAAACAACTGTCCGAATTCGCGCGGCAGGTATCTTGGTCTCAGAGACAGTGATATCAGGGCTGCACAGCCGTCTTCTCACAGTCACATTAGCATTGTCACACCATCTACTGTTGACATACACACACCCCCTCTCCCGTGTGCCTTGCCTGTGCCTTGATGATTTGATGGTTGAAGTCCAATGTCTTTAGAGTGATGCTTTGATGGTTGAAGTCCAATGTCTTTAGAGTAATGATTTGATGGTTGAAGTCCAATGTCTTTAGAGTGATGATTTGATGGTTGAAGTCCTGTGAATGTTTTTTTTAGTGTTCCTCATTTGTTCGTGGAGAAACATTGAAATGTGTGTGTGTGTGTGTGTGTGTGTGTGTGTGTGTGTGTGTGTGTGTGTGTGTGTGTGGTGTGTGTGTGTGTGTGTGTGTGTGTGTGTGTGTGTGTGTGTGTGAGGGGAGAGACGGGGGATGGGTGGGTGAGCGTGCTCTCTCTCTCTCTCTCTCTCTCTCTCTCTCTCTCTCTCTCTCTCTCTCTCTCTCTCTCTCTCTCTCTCTCTCATGGTTTTCCTTTTTTCTTCAGATCTGCTATTTCTTGTCCTTCTTTTAGTTCTTCTCTCCCTCCTTTTCCTATCCTTTTCTCACCCTTTACTCACAAACATGGTTGTTTTTCTTCGATCGTGCTGGCGTGTCACTGCATACTAACGATGCTAATTAAAGCCCGCGATTCTCTGGGCGCCTGTCTCCGTGAGTTATGGGTCTAATTTGTCGCTGGCCCAACGCCGGCTCTGGCGCCGCCTTCTCCGCTGTTGATGGCGTCATTGGATTTGCCGGGAAGACCGCTCACGACCTGAGACCGATGTGCATCGTTCGGCTGACGTCGGGGTCCTTGTCCAGGCTCCGTAGACCAGGCTGAAATTAAGGGGGGTGGAGAGGTGAGGGAGTTGGGGGGGGTGGGGTCTGACCCCTGAGCTGTGGGAGAAAGGGAGGGAGTGCAGTGCACTGCAGACACGGCTCCACCGTGCCATCTTGTTGTGGTCATCCATCGTGCCACCTTGTTGTGGTCATCCACCGTGCCATCTTGTTGTGGTCATCCATCGTGCCACCTTGTTGTGGTCATCCACCATGCCATCTTGTTGTGGTCATCCATCGTGCCACCTTGTTGTGGTCATCCATCGTGCCATCTTGTTGTGGTCATCCATCGTGCCACCTTGTTGTGGTCATCCACCGTGCCATCTTGTTGTGGTCATCCATCGTGCCACCTTGTTGTGGTCATCCATCATGCCATCTTGTTGTGGTCATCCATCGTGCCACCTTGTTGTGGTCATCCATCGTGCCATCTTGTTGTGATCATCAGCTGCCGGGCAACCAACCATCCACAAACTGTCAAGAAGAACAACCTGGCATGCGCCGAACGGAATGACTCACAACCAGATCGACTTTGTCCTCACTCCGCGGCGCTTCAAATCAAGCATCAATAAAGCAAAGACGAGGACATACCCCGGAGCTGATATAGGCAGCGACCACGATCTCGTGCTGCTCACAATGAAGATCAAATTGAAGAAAAAGTACCAACCTGCGCAGCCATGCATCAAGTTTGACCTGGAGAAGTTAAAAGACCCAGAGATAGAAGAGGCATTCCAGGCCCAGCTCGGGGGGCGGTTCGCGGCACTCAACCTCCTGGACAATGACATCAACGACCTCACAAACAGCTTCAATGAGGCAGTCTGCGAAACAGCAGAGGAGGGTACTTGGGCGACAGAGGAAGAAACACCAAGCATGGATCTCAAACGACATCCTTGACCTCTGCGACAAAAGAAGATCACTGAAGAATACGAAAAATTCCAGCCTGAACAAGCCGCACAGTATCGAAAAACCAACAACCTTGTAAAGAAGGAAATGATTGAAGCCAAAGAACAATGGATCAATAATCAGTGCGAGAACATCGAGAAAGGCATGGAAAAGGGAAACAGCAAACATGCCTTCACCACACTGAAAATCCTCACCAAGACGCAGCAAAACAGATCGTCAGTCATCGAGGATACCTCAGGCGAGCTGCTGACAGAAAGCTCCGCTGTTTTGAACAGATGGACACAGTACTGCCAAGACTTTACAACTACCCTATACAGCCAGACGACAGTCTGTTTGAGGGGGACTCAACACCATCAAGGGAATCCTCACCACTACCAGTGATGAGAGAAGAAGTGGAAGAAGCCATCGGCAGCCTTCCGGCAGGGAAATCACCTGGAGCAGACAATATTCCAGCAGAGCTGCTCAAACATGGAGGGAAGGAATTGGTCACTCTAGTAACATCGATTTGTCAGAAGATCTGGGAGACAAAACAGTGGCCCACAGAATGGACTCAATCACTCATCATCCCCCTGCCAAAAAAGGGAAATCTACGCCAATGCCAGAACTACAGAACAATAAGTCTCATTAGCCACACCAGTAAAATCATGCTCAGAGTCATCTTGAATCAACTGAAGAAAGAGGCGGAAGAACACCTGGCGGAAGAACAAGCTGGATTCAGGGCAGGCAGAAGCACAGTAGAACAGATCTTCACCTGCCGGATACTGATGGAGAAACATCTGCAACATCAGAGAGACCTGTTCCACAACTTCATTGACTTTAGGAAAGCGTTTGACAGGGTGTGGCACAAGGGTCTGTGGCAAGTGCTCAGAAAGTTTGGCATAGAGGAGGGTCTCGTCCAAACCATCCAGGCGCTGTATAACACCGCCAGCAGCGCAGTCCTCCTCAACAACCAGATAGGGGACTACTTCAAGACCACAGTTGGAGTCCGTCAAGGCTGCCTGCTATCTCCTGTACTGTTCAATCTCTTCCTGGAAAATATCATGCGTGAAACCCTCCATGACTTCCACTCCTCTGTCTCCATCGGAGGAAGAATCATCAATAATCTGAGGTTCGCAGATGACATCAACCTGATGGGAGGCAGCAACGAAGAACTACAAGACCTGACAAAGAGACTGGAAGAAAGGGCAGGTGCATATGGAATGGAAGTGAGCACAGAAAAAAGCAAAGTCCTGGTCAACAGCACAACCAACACCCATGAGATCATTATGGAAGATAAAACAATACTTTCAATGTTTAAAAGATTAAATATCCGAAAGGCGCCTGGACCAGACAATATTAGTAGTGTATTACTCAAGAACTGTGGATCTCAACTCTGTCATGTCTTCACTAGACTGTTCAATTGGTCTATCAAAACTTCAACTGTCCCCTCTGTCTGGAAAGCCTCAGTGATCTGTCCTATACCAAAAAAGTCTAAACCATCTTCCC
>CM031613.1:82877827-82887827 GCA_018398815.1 Conus ventricosus | reverse complement strand
TTTTATAGTAGGAATTACAAATGCTGAACCTGCATTGCCATTATCAAGTACAGATCCATCTGTGAATATTTCAATGTAATCACTTTAGTAATTTTCCATGTGAACATTAACTAAAATTTTCAAAACGTTTGGAGATTGACTTTTGCTCAATTCTGTATGATCAATATCAAAAGTAGGTTTAATTTGTTCCCAAGATGGTACAGGTAAAAAGATGGCTTAATTGCTATTCTTTTACTTTTTAATTCTGTAGATTTAATCATGTCGGAGGCAAACGAATTAATTGGTTGCAAACAATGTATTGTCTTAACAAAGTCATGCTATTCTTTTACTTTTTAATTCTGTAGATTTAATCATGTCGGAGACAAACGAATTAATTGGTTGCAAACAAATGTATTGTCTTAATAAAGTCATGCTTAGAATTTAACTTTGTTTCTTCATTACAGAATGAGTTATGTGCAAAGGATTTTAATACAAACTTAGCTGCAGAGATTTTTCAATGTTCATCAAGAGGAAGAACTCCTGCTTCTTTATATGATCCATTGTAAGCATGAGTCGGCACTCCTAGTGCCAGTTTAAAGGCTTTACAATCTATACTTTGTAGTTTGTTTAATAAATGTTTTGGTGCACTAAAGAAAGATTCCTGGCCCTAGATTAAACGCGAACGAAGTAAGGAATTAGCAAGACATACACGTGCTTTTGTGTCTTGACCCCATCGCTGTTTACTAATGATTTTGAGAAAATTTAAAGCTTTTTTTGGCTTTATTTAATATATAGTCTATATGTTGATTCCAAGTAAGTTTGGATGATAAATATACACCTAGAAACCTTACGCTTTGCGAATAATTAATGACACTGCCACTGTCAAGTTCACGCAGTCCACTCACTCTTCTCACAAGGTGCTCAACAGATACATACACATGAATTCAGCAATCCCTCCTTCCTTTACTATTTACAAACAGACTCAAAGACATAAGCAATAAACAAAATCAACCAACCAAAACTACACAACTCTTTCACATTTACTTAAAACTCTTTCACCCTATACACTGTACTTGTTTTGCAGCGACGTGTCGCACTCGACTGGCACGTTGCAGCACTTCACCTCCATCACAACAGTTCACAACACACCCATCCTGCAGTCACAGGGAGATACGTTCGGAAATCCTTCCTCGCTCACAAAAGCCAGGCTATTCCCAGGAACGAGCGCTCTGGAATTTTCAGACCCTTAGACACCTAGTCTACACTAGCACTTGGTGCTGTATCTACAAATTAAAGTCAGGGAGAATGAGACTTTCCCAGACTGGAAATTCACCTAATAGCCGGCAACCAAGCCAGGCTAACTTACGAAGCCCATCTGCTCTCCAGGCTGTCTTCTTGCAGTCTGACAAGAAAAGAGACAGTCACACAATTGCGTGCTCTTAACACCACTCACTTTCAGAACGATTGCCTCTGACCACACCACAGGTGTAAGGGTGAATTTTCTGTCCCATTACTAAATGTACCCAGATAATTTCTTTCAATATCTCCAGAGCGCTCTTCTTGACAGCCACCAATAGTAAAATCAGGCATTTTTTCTGGGTTATGCCCCGAATTAAAAAGTACCATATGTGTTTTTTCTAATGATAAAGAAAGTCCATTTTCCTTCATGAATTTATCAATTTTAATTAGTTCGCGTTGGTACACTTTTTTGGTATAGTTAAGTGCTCTAATTGGAGATTTCCGCTTCATTGTTACCTTCATCCACATGCATATATTATCTGCATACTGGGCTAAAACTGTATGTTTTGATAGATTATTTGGAAGATCTGCTATAAGTATATTGAATAAAATAGGTGAAATAACCGAGCCTTGTGGAAGACGCATCTGAAGTTCTCTGGACTTAGAATATGTGCTTCCAACTCTTACCTGTATGAAACGTTGTGATAAAAATTTTTGTATATAGTTATACATATTACTATTTATATTGCAGTTTTGAAGTTTTTGGAGTAATCAGTAACGCCATACTTCATCGTAAGCTTTTTTTCACATCAAAAAAGGTTGCTAGAATATTTTTTCGGTCTGCCAAACTGATGTTTAATTTGTGTCGTAAGTTTTACTAGATGTTCAGTAGTAGAGCGACGTTTTTGAAAAGCGGCTTGATTTTTTGGAATAATGTTTTGTTTTTCACAGAAACGAACTAGTCTACTTGAGACTATTTTTTCCATTAACTTGCATACATGAGATGTTAAGGAGATGGGTCAATAGCTATTTTTATCAGTCCGAGGTTTTCCTTGCTTGTGTATAGGGATAACAATTGAGTGTTTCCAGATAAGAGGGATTTCACTGTTAGACCAGCATGTTTGTATCAAAGAATGTAAAAATTGAACGACATTTTGTGATAAATGCTTTAACAATTCATAAGATATCCCATCTAGTCCAACAGACGTCTTATTTTACCCATATGTGAAATACATTCAATTACTTCATCGAGTGTTATATTAGAATTTACATAGCTTTTTAATTGAGGTTTATTAAAACTATGATCCGATGCGATATCACTTTCCTCCTCATTTTTTCTGTATTGTCTACTTTCAGTTGATAGTCCAGTAATTCTACTGCAATTTGCATACAAATCAGCAAATGCTTCTGCTTTTTCTTGATTATAGGGTGTATCTGAACTCTCCAGTTTGATTGGGCATTGAGGTAAGTTTATTCCATTTTTCATGTTTTTCATTTTTTCCCATACCTGTTGCATATCTTTATAGTTATATACTTCATTAGTACAAAATGATGACTAATACTGTCTGTTTGCTTGTGCGTTAACTCTATTTGCTTTGTTTTTTTGCCTTTTTGGATTCTTGGTGATTAGGAATCGAATTATCCTTTAAGTAATTTTCAAATTTTATCCATTTTTTAGCTTTGGCCTTTTCACAATCATCGTTCCACCAAATATTGCCAGACTGTTTATGTGATTTCTTTGTTTTAGACATAGAAATTGATTGATTGAGAACACCACAGAATTATGGACTGTGGTGTGTCTCTATTTGACACCAAGAGCACAGACACAATCAGCCGTGTCTCCCTGATGAGTCCGATCCAGTGGACGAAAGGCCTAGGAGCAGGCGATACAAATAAATGTGCGTTCGAGAGTGACTGCGATGGTTCCCTCAGGTAGCTGGTGAAGGGCTTCTCATATTTATAATATATTCCCCCATTTTCCTCATCTTCAGTTGTTGTTTTTTTAAAAAAATATTTTTTAAAAGTTCAAATCTTGGCCAGGTCATTGCTATAACGACTGTTATTGTTAACCTACACTTGTTTTCCCCCACTACTTAATTGTTCAGCATTCTATTGTTTGGTCAATCAGTGGGAGATTGCATCTATTAGGAGATCCAAGTAAAGATTGTTCTGTACAATTCTTAGCCACTCACAATGCTTGGGTTATTAAACAGCAGAGCTGACCACTCAGACTGTTTCATATCTTTTTATCTCCCTTGCATCCTTGGATGGATCCTCAAGCGTGGGCTCAAAGATTGTCCCCTGCATTTTATACTGTTTGAATAATGCTTCTAGTTTTCATGCTTCTAGTTTTTCAGCAACTTTTTTCCTCTCCACACTTTTGTTTTGTTCCCATTTTACTACACTTCGCTGGCTGCCTTGGGGGTGCTGTTGGATTTTCTTTTGAACCCTTGGTGGTGAGAACACCACAGAATTATGGACTGTGGTGTGTCTCTATTTGACACCAAGAGCACAGACACAATCAGTCGTGTCTCCTGATGAGTCCGATCCAGCGGACGAAAGGCCTAGGAGCAGGCAATACAAATAAATGTGCGTTCGAGAGTGACTGCGATGGTTCCCTCAGGCAGCTAGTGAAGGGCTTCTCATATTTATAATATATTCCCCCCATTTTCTTCATTTTCAATTTTTTTTAAATATTTTTTTTTTAAAGTTCAAATCTTTGCCAGGTCATTGCTATAACGACTGAAGAATTGTTAACCTACACTTGTTTTCCCCCACTACTTAATTGTTCAGAAATTGATTGATTAGCAGCATTTAGGACTTCATTAGTAAATATAGAATACAATTCATTGATATATTTATCATTTATGTCTTCAACATGAAATGTTGATAAAAGTTCTGAAAACTTGTCCCAGTTAGCATGTTTGTAATTATACTTCGGAATTTTATCCTCTGTTAGATCCTTGTTTTTTGTGCTAGAGAGTTCAAAGCTAGTAATAACAGGAATATGGTCACTCGTAAGGCTATCATTTAAAGAATCCCATTTACAAACTGGTGCCAGATCTGGAGAAACAAGAGTTAGATCAATAGCTGTCGCTCTATGGTAAGGATTATCAGGGATTCGCGATATTCTACCGTCATTCAGAAGATACAATGATGAATCAACAATATTCTCAATGAAACGGTTGCTAGTAATGTTTTCACAATTCTTCTCCCAAAATGGGGAATGTGCATTAAAATCTCCTATTATTAGTACCTTTTTTCCCCTTATCTGCTTGAAACGCACGAATCCATTCTGTATTACTATAATCTGGACTCTTTTGTAAATATATAATTATGACGGTTAATAAAGTGTTATCAAACTTTACTGTCACAGCACAAGAATGTATACTAAGCAATTCTGATGGAACTGGATTTGGGCACAGAGTACCTTCATGCACATAAATGGCAGTATTAATTTTCTCGTTAGTGTCTATCTTTTGGATGATAGGAGGAAAATAGTAATTGTCTAGTTGTGGCAGCTTTTCTTTCTCAACATTCAATGACTGAAGGCTTAAAACATGATATTGATGTTGGGCTAGGTGTTGTACTAGATGTTCATAATTTGTGTTAATTGATCTGCAGTTCCATTGAAAAACGTTTACATCATCCCCTAGTGACATATGTTTAAAGACTAAAGACAAAATGGACAGAGGTAACCCAGCAGCAGTGTCACATTAAAAGACATGGCGGCAGTAGGTGTGAGTTGACTAATAAAAGTTCCAGTCCTCCAGAGTATAGAACCGGTTGTGCCAGCTGGGAGGATGTGGGCCAGGATGGTCGTGGTACCAATGGCGATGTGAAGGACAGGCAGGTCTCTTGGGGATCTCCCACAGCAAGGCCCTCGTGTGTCGTCCAGTGTTCCCCGCCAGCATACTGGAGCCTCTCTTTCTTAGGTGCACCTCGTCTAAAAGATGATCCATTTTGATGTTGTTATTTTGAATAAATGAAATGTTTTTCACCTTAAACAACTCAGAAGTGACATTTGCATTGAACAGAACACACTTTATTTCGAGTTTCTTGTCTCTAACCGGAGCCAGTTTGCTGACCGCGAACTTAACTTTAGTGTGCTTTTTAGCTGCGGTTTTTAGCGTCTGCACAAACGATGTACTGTCTTCTGTTGCAGAAGTCTTTAGATCGTTAATGCAGCAGTGTATTACAACTGCGTCAGGTTTCTCCTCGGCATCGTCAAGTTCTTGCAGACGTTGCTCTAGTCCCTTTACCTTATAGCTTCTTTGATGTGTCTCATTCAAATCGTACGAATTTCCAAGTCTCCTATCGTCCACGCCGTTGGCAACAGAGTCATAGACTACAGACTACAGACGATATTCCTTCCTTCCGAACACCATCCAGGAATGGAACGAGCTGCCTAGTACTACTGTGGCAGCTGACACTTTGGACACCTTCAAGTCCAGAGTGCCACCCAGTAGTTAGTTTAGTTAGGTAGGTTGCCCCCCCCCCCTCCCACTCTCGCCCCCCCCCCCCTTTTTTTCTTCCTTTTTTATGTAGTAGTCTGCCAGTAAACCCACCTAGTATTTAGGAGTTAGGGTCAGGTTTTATTCTCACAATCCAGGTCTTTCACTTTCTATCCACAATTCTTTTTTCTCACTCTGCAATCATCTCAAAAGTTTTACAATGGCAGAAAAATCAACATGATGATTGAGGCCATTCAATTGGATGATGATAATGATAGATCACCAGAACCTTCGGTAGGCTTAGCTTCTCTTCTTTTGCTTTCGTTTTCTTCTTGTTTTGACAATCATCTTCACGACGTGATTTGACGTCATGTTTTAATCTTTGCATCATTTCGAATAGGAGGCCTGACGTCATGTTCTGTTTTGATGTTCTTTGCACCTATAACTGCTTTTGCTTCTGCATTTACGGCTTTTTCTTGAGCAGAAGGTAGTCTGTTATTGATCGATGTGTTCGCAGGTGGTGTTTTGACCACTTCAGCATACGATGTTGTGTCTGTAGGACATAGTTCTGTTTGTGTTGCTGTTGGTGTCATGGAAACGTGGGGTTTGACTATATTCTCTATGATCTTCGTTTGAGATAAAACGGCATTTTCCAACGATTTGATGCGATCTTCTAGAGTTAATTTCATGCCAAGAGCGCAATTTTCTTCACCGACCTCATTTGTTGTTGTAGATGACTTCGTTGAATGACGATGGGTTGATGTTGCTTGGGCAGCTGTAGGCATAGCTGGCTCCAGTAACGGAGTGTCATCTCGCTGCTCGACTGTTTCGGCACAGTTCTGCTGGCGACGAGCATTTCCCAGTAAAGTTGACTAACGCCACGGTCGCAGGCCTGTTGATTTGGGCGCTGCTAACTTTCTGAAGGTTCTTGACTTCATGTTCCCCAACAACTCACAAAAACTGCCGCAGGTGTTTAAGCAAGCCATTGTGTATATCCGCCATCTTGTGTGTGTGTGTGTCTCTGTGTGTTTGCTTTCAGTTTACAGAGAAATACCCTCTAACCGTCAGGGCATCCCTTAGATCGATCAGACATGAAACCCATTACACATCAGAACATTGACCACACAATGGTCTGTGGTCTTCGCAACCGTTGGATATTCCCCCATTTTCAGTAAAAATGAATTTTGATTGTCGGGTCTCTCTCTCTCGCTCTCACAATTTTGGATTGAGTTTGTTTTCCTTGAACGACAACAAACAACATTTCTGGCTTACAGCGAAGGGAACTGTAAGGAAGGAAAGTAAAGAAATCATTGAGAGATAGTCATTCCTGGCTAAAACGTCATTTCTTCCCCCTTCCTTAAACCACGTCTTTCCTCCTCTCTACCTTTTGAAGTGTCGGTGAAAACCATCCTGTACACCCTGAAATCAAAATGGGCTCGTCCCCACTCCCCTTTATTGGAACACTACAAAACGTTTCTCTCTCTCTCTCTCTCTCTCTCTCTCTCTCTCTCTCTCTGTGCAGTCACCCTAATTGCCAATATTGTCCTTCAAATGAAGGGTCGTGATTTGGGGGGACGAGGAGAGGTGGAGGGAATGGTGGGGAGAGGCCAAAGAGGGAGGGAGTGGGTGTAGAAGAAGAGGAGGTTCAAAGCGATTTGGCTTTCTCCCTTCCATGAACTCTGTCACATATCTCTAGACCACGCTGTATCATCACACCACACCATGCCATACTACACCACACCACACCACACCACACCACACCACACCACACTACACCACACCACACCACACTATGCCATACTACACATCCCCACACTTTCTCATTCCACACTGTATGACATAATACCTAACCTCACCACACACCACACCATGCCATTCCACACCACACCACATCACACCATACCACACCACACCACGCCACACCACACCACACCACACCACACCACACCACGCCATTCCATGCCGTCGGTCACAGCATATAATTCCCGATCCCTTTCACACCCCAAACTGCACACCACCTCAGTCCTGGCAGTAGAAACCGTGGGGATGGCATGTGCTTATCATTGATACAGTAACCTCCCCTGAACTGCCAACAATTTAATTCAATGACGACATGCAGTGAAGTATCATTGATACAGTAACCTCCCCTGAACTGCCAACAAATCAATTCAATGACGACATGCAGTGAAGTATCATTGATACAGTAACCTCCCCTGAACTGCCAACAAATTAATTTAATGACGACTTGCAGTGAAGTATCATCGATACATTAACCTCCCTGAACTGCCAACAAATTAATTCAATGACGACATGCAGTGAAGTATCATTGATACAGTAACCTCCCCTGAACTGCCAACAAATTAATTCAATGACGACTTGCAGTGAAGTATCATTGATACAGTAACCTCCCTGAACTGCCAAAAAAATTAATTCAATGACGACATGCAGTGAAGTATCATTGATACAGTAACCTCCCTGAACTGCCAACAAATTAATTCAATGACGACATGCAGTGAAGTATCATTGATACAGTAACCTCCCCTGAACTGCCAACAAATTAATTCAATGACGACATGCAGTGAAGTATCATTGATACAGTAACCTCCCTGAACTGCCAACAAATTAATTTAATGACGACTTGCAGTGAAGTATCATCGATACATTAACCTCCCCTGAACTGCCAACAAATTAATTCAATGACGACATGCAGTGAAGTATCATTGATACAGTAACCCCCCCTGAACTGCCAACAAATTAATTCAATAAACGACATGCAGTGAAGTATCATTGATACAGTAACCTCCCCTGAACTGCCAACAAATCAATTCAGTGACGACTTGCAGTGAAGTATCATTGGATACAGTAACCTCCCTGAACTGCCAACAAATTAATTCAATGACGACATGCAGTGAAGTCTGTCGCTGACCCAGTAACTTCCACTGAATTTTGATGGTAAGTTCCATAATGACATGATGTCAACGTCTGTGATGGTAAGTTCCATAATGACATGATGTCAACTTTTGTGACGATAGTTCCATAATGACATGATGTCAACGTTTGTGACGATAAGTTCCATAATGACATGATGTCAACGTCTGTGACGATAAGTTCCATAATGACATGAGGGTCAACGTCTGTGACGATAAGTTCCATAATGACATGATGTCACGTCTGTGACGGTAAGTTCCATAATGACACGATGTCAACGTCTGTGACGATAAGTTCCATAATGATATGATGTCAACTTCTGTGACGATAAGTTCCATAATGACACGATGTCAACGTCTGGGGACGATAAGTTCCATAATGATTGATGTCAACTTCTGTGACGATAAGTTCCATAATGACATGATGTCAACGTCTGTGATGATAAGTTCCATAATGACACGATGTCAACGTCTGTGACGGTAAGTTCCATAATGACATGATGTCAACTTTTGTGACGAAAATGTTCCATAATGACATGATGTCAACGTCTGTGACGGTAAGTTCCATAATGACATGATGTCAACGTCTGTGACGATAAGTTCCATAATGACATGATGTCAACTTTTGTGACGATAAGTTCCATAATGACATGATGTCAACGTTTGTGACGATAAGTTCCATAATGACATGATGTCAACGTCTGTGACGATAAGTTCCATAATGACATGATGTCCAACGTCTGTGACGATAAGTTCCATAATGACATGATGTCAACGTCTGTGACGGTAAGTTCCATAATGACACGATTGCCCACGTCTGTGACGATAAGTTCCATAATGATATGATGTCAACTTCTGTGACGATAAGTTCCATAATGACACGATGTCAACGTCTGTGACGATAAGTTCCATAATGATATGATGTCAACTTCTGTGACGATAAGTTCCATAATGACATGATGTCAACGTCTGTGATGATAAGTTCCATAATGACACGTGTCAACGTCTGTGACGGTAAGTTCCATAATGACATGATGTCAACTTTTGTGACGATAAGTTCCATAATGACATGATGTCAACGTCTGTGACGGTAAGTTCCATAATGACATGATGTCAACGTCTGTGACGATAAGTTCCATAATGACATGATGTCAACGTTTGTGAGGGATAAGTTCCATAATGACATGATGTCAACGTCTGTGACGATAAGTTCCATAATGACATGATGTCAACGTCTGTGATGATAAGTTCCATAATGACTTTGATGTCAACGTCTGTGATGATAATTCCATAATGACATGATGTCAACGTCTGTGATGATAAGTTCCATAATGACATGATGTCAACGTCTGTGATGATAAGTTCCATAATGACATGATGTCAACGTCTGTGACGATAAGT
>CM031613.1:82867917-82872727 GCA_018398815.1 Conus ventricosus | reverse complement strand
GTGTGTTGGAAAAGTTTTCTGACAAAATGGAAAGGATCTTTGAGGAGGGGTCTTGGGTTATGTCATTTGTGCTTCCTCTCCCACTTGCTGATTCTGTTTAACCGAGGGCGCGTTTTGTCTTTCGTGTCTTCCGAGACCTTTCAAAGCCTTTTTCAAATTCTGAGGCAGCCTTCATCCGTTTTGTTTTTAGATTCTCTATTTTCTTTCGGATATTTTCCATCTCTTGCTGGCTACTTGAGTTTTTTTCTTTTTTTTTTTTTTTTCTAGGTGTTTTCAACTTGGTTATTTGATTCAAAGGACACGCCCGCAGGCTGCTCAGTACAACGTCTCCAGATTTGGTAGTTTGTAGTCAGTGTGCTCTGTGATACCAGCGCACCCAGTTGCTGGACTGTAATGTGTTTCATCTGATTTCTTCTATCCCTCTTTTGCGTCTGTGGGTGGCAAGTTGAGTTTTTTGTGTGTGTATGGCAGTCAGAGAATATGCACATTCATCGTCTGAATAATCAGAGTGAATGTCCTTGACGACATAATGTGAACCCTGGTATTGGTTCTCCAAAGTCTTCTGTGCTGGTGCACGTGCCACTATTTCTCCGTCAGAATCTCCAGCAGACCCTTTTACTGCCACGGATCTTCATGCTGCACGTGGTGAAGAGTCCACTTTCACCGACAGAGGGAATTTCACTTGTTCTTTATTCGAAGCCTGTTGCAAATTTTGAGTTATGAATTTGGAACCGATGTCCATTGTTGGAACCGATGGAGTCATCATGCTTTCCCAAATTTAGTCATTCCTTTCGTTTTCCAAAGACAAGTCAACCAATGCAAATTATAAAGCCTTGGTTGAAGGAGATAGAGGAGAGAAGGGGAGGTGGCAGAGAGGGGCAGGGAAAGACAAACCAAAACTGTAGAAGGAACCAAACAGGCCAAGAAACCAGGAAGGAACAGACAGGTGCTTGGAACAAAGAACAACTAAATAAGGTTGCCATTGCAGAGACAGCTAGGGGCCGTTCCACATCTGCCATGATGGTAGGGTGACAGCGTAGAGAAAGGAAGTGTAGGACATCAGTCATAATGGCAGGGTATGGAGACAGGAAGTGTAGGACATCAGTCATGATGGTAGGGTGACAGTGTAGAAACAGGAAGTGTAGGACATCAGTCATGATGGTAGGGTGTGGAGACAGGAAGTGTAGGACATCAGTCATGATGGTAGGGTGACAGTGTAGAAACAGGAAGTGTAGGACATCAGTCATGATGGTAGGGTGTGGAGACAGGAAGTGTAGGACATCAGTCATGATGGTAGGGTGACAGTGTAGAAACAGGAAGTGTAGGACATCAGTCATGATGGTAGGGTGTGGAGACAGGAAGTGTAGGACATCAGTCATGATGGTTGGGGGACAGTGTAGAGACAGGAAGTGTAGGACATCAGTCAGGATGGTAGGGTCACAGTGTAGAGACAGGAAGTGTAGGACATCAGTCAGGATGGCAGGGTGACAGTGTAGAAACAGGAAGTGTAGGACATCAGTCATGATGGTAGGGTGTGGAGACAGGAAGTGTAGGACATCAGTCATGATGGTAGGGTGACAGTGTAGAAACAGGAAGTGTAGGACATCAGTCATGATGGTAGGGTGTGGAGACAGGAAGTGTAGGACATCAGTCATGATGGTAGGGTGACAGTGTAGAAACAGGAAGTGTAGGACATCAGTCATGATGGTAGGGTGTGGAGACAGGAAGTGTAGGACATCAGTCATGATGGTAGTATGACAGTGTGGAGACAGGAAGTGTAGGACATCAGTCATGATGGTAGGGTGACAGTGTAGAGACAGGAAGTGCAGGACATCAGTCATGATGGTAGGGTGTGGAGACAGGAAGTGTAGGACATCAGTCATGATGGTAGGGTGACAGTGTAGAAACAGGAAGTGTAGGACATCAGTCATGATGGTAGGGTGTGGAGACAGGAAGTGTAGGACATCAGTCATGATGGTAGTATGACAGTGTGGAGACAGGAAGTGTAGGACATCAGTCATGATGGTAGGGTGACAGTGTAGAGACAGGAAGTGTAGGACATCAGTCAGGATGGTAGGGTCACAGTGTAGAGACAGGAAGTGTAGGACATCAGTCAGGATGGTAGGGTGACAGTGTAGAGACAGGAAGTGTAGACATGAGTCATGATGGTAGGGTGACAGTGTAGAGACAGGAAGTGTAGGACATCAGTCATGATGGTAGTATGACAGTGTGGAGACAGGAAGTGTAGGACATCAGTCAGGATGGTAGGGTGACAGTGTAGAGACAGGAAGTGTAGACATGAGTCATGATGGTAGGGTGACAGTGTAGAGACAGGAAGTGTAGGACATCAGTCATGATGGTAGGATGACAGTGTGGAGACAGGAAGTGTAGGACCTCAGTCATGATGGCAGGGTGACAGTGTAGAGACAGGAAGTGTAGACATCAACCATGATGGTAGGGTGACAGTGTGGAGACAGGAAGTGTGAGGCCTAAACAATGATGGCAGGATGACAGTGACGTCCACCACGCGTTTCATCCATACACCGTTGCCTCGTTAGGTCTCGTTGTGTCGGAAAAGGCAGCAGCAGGAGTGATGGCGGCAAATCAAACAACAGTGGTGATTATAAGCAGTGGCTGCCAAAACAGCAGAACCACCAGTGGCAGCAACACACATCACAGCAGTGTCAGCAAAATGAAGAGTATTGTCAGCAGCATAGTAGTAGTTAGTAGTAGTAGTATAGTAGTAGTAGTAGTAGTAGTAATAATAGGAGGAGGAGGAGGAGGAGGAGGAGGAGGAGGAGGAGGAGGAGGAGGAGAAGGAGCTAAACAACAGCGGCAGAGCAGCACTTTAGTAGCAGCAGCCGCAGCAGCAGCACTGGTCGTAGCACCATCATTATTACTGGCAGCAGAAGCAGCAGCAACACTGGTCGTAGCACCATCATTATTACTGGCAGCAGAAGCAGCAGCAGCACTGGTCGTAGCACCATCATTATTACTGGCAGCAGAAGCAGCAGCAGCACTGGTCGTAGCACCATCATTATTTCTGGCAGCAGAAGCAGCAGCAGCACTGGTCGTAGCACCATCATTATTACTGGCAGCAGAAGCAGCAGCAGCACTGGTCGTAGCACCATCATTATTACTGGCAGCAGAAGCAGGGAGCAGCACTGGTCGTAGCACCATCATTATTACTGGCAGCAGAAGCAGCAGCAGCACTGGTCGTAGCACCATCATTATTACTGGCAGCAGAAGCAGCAGCAGCACTTGTCGTAGCACCATCATTATTACTGGCAGCAGAAGCAGCAGCAGCACTGGTCGTAGCACCATCATTATTACTGGCAGCAGAAGCAGCAGCAGCACTTGTCGTAGCACCATCATTATTACTGGCAGCAGAGCAGCAGCAGCACTGGTCGTAGCACCATCATTATTACTGGCAGCAGAAGCAGCAGCAACAGCAGCAGCAGTAGTAGTAAAGAGAAGAAGCATGAAAGAAGGGGAATGGGGAGGATGAGGATGGATAAAAAAAGCACCAGCTACAGCAGCAATAACACAGAGAGAGAGAGAGAGAGAGAGAGAGAGAGAGAGAGAGAGAGAGAAGAGAGAGAGAGAGAGAGAGAGAGAGAGAGAGAGAGAGAGAGAGAGAGAGAGAAGTGCATTCTCTCTCCTTTTTACACAACACACACACACACACACCACACACACACCCCACACACCACACACACACACACACACACACACGCGCGCACGCACGCACGCACGCACGCACGCACGCACGCACGCACGCACGCACGCACACACACACACACACACACACACAGAATATCAAAGGAGCTGTTTCAATGAAACACTAAAGTGGAGTCCAACAAAATAGCAGCCCATTCCTGGAGGATGCGTCACATGGCCTCCTCCTCCCCAGACTCCACTCCACTCGGCTCTCCCTCTTCTCCCGGTAGACTGTGACCCCACGTCTCGCTGACGGCTCTCCCTCTTCTCCTGATAGACTGTGAACCCACGTCTCTCTGACGGCTCTCCCTCTTCTCCCAGCAGACTGTGACCCCACGTCTCTCTGACGGCTCTCCCTCTTCTCCTGACAGACTGTGACGTCTCTATGACGTCTCTATGACGGCTCTCCCACTTCTCCTGACAGACTGTGACCCCACGTCTCTCTGACGGCTCTCCCTCTTCTCCCGGCAGACTGTGACCCCACGTCTCTCTGACGGCTCCCCTCTTCTCCTGACAGACTGTGACCCCACGTCTCTCTGACGGCTCTCCCTCTTCTCCTGACAGACTGTGACCCCACGTCTCTCTGACGGCTCTCCCTCTTCTCCTGACAGACTGTGACCCCACGTCTCTCTGACAGCTCTCCCTCTTCTCCTGACAGACTGTGACCCCACGTCTCTCTGACGGCTCTCCCTCTTCTCCTGACAGACTGTGACCCCACGTCTCTCTGACGGCTCTCCCTCTTCTCCTGACAGACTGTGACCCCTTGTCTCTCTGACGGCTCTCCCTCTTCTCCTGACAGACTGTGACCCCACGTCTCTCTGACGGCTCTCCCTCTTCTCCTGATAGACTGTGACCCCACGTCTCTCTGACGGCTCTCCCTCTTCTCCTGACAGACTGTGACCCCACGTCTCTCTGACGGCTCTCCCTCTTCTCCTGACAGACTCTGACCCCACGTCTCTCTGAAGGAAGATATCACATGCCTCCATTTCATAGCAGCCGTAATTGGTGGGCCACCCCGGTGGACAGGCTTGTCTCCCCTGATGACGGGGCAGTGAGTGCTCTCCCCTTCCCTGTGATTAGTTCTGTTATC
>CM031613.1:82850417-82862917 GCA_018398815.1 Conus ventricosus | reverse complement strand
TGGATTATCACACAGCTCGGCCACAGCAGCTGACACTGACTTCCAAACCAGATTGTAAATGAGACTGTCAGTGAACGATTCAGTGCAACAAACCAGATTGTAAATGGGACTGTCAGTGAAAGATTCAATGCAACAAACCAGATTGTAAATGAGACTGTCAGTGAACGATTCAGTGCAACAAACCAGATTGTAAATGAGACTGTCAGTGAAAGATTCAGTGCAACAAACCAGATTGTAAATGAGACTGTCAGTGAACGATTCAGTGCAACAAACCAGATTGTAAATGGGACTGTCAGTGAACGATTCAGTGCAACAAACCAGATTGTAAATAGGACTGTCAGTGAACGATTCAGTGCAACAAACCAGATTGTAAATGAGACTGTCAGTGAAAGATTCAGTGCAACAAAATCATTTGATGGACTCCACCGTTTGTTAGTTTCCATAGATAAAAGATCATCAATTGACATTTTGTATGCATGTTGTCAATATTCTTGTAAAAGATTGTAAAAAACAGTGTGCCTACATATGTGTATCTGTCCATCCTCTCAACAATACGGTCATCTGTAGTGACATTTGGTGCGGTTTGGGGGTCCTTTCGGAAATCATCTAGTGTGTTTTTTTCCCACAAGTTTATTTAAACACTTGGATCATCATAATTTCTTTCGCAACTTAAAGAGAACTATTTCATTTATTAAAGTAAACAAAGTCTGAGTTAGAAAGAACTTTATTGGCAGAATCGTCAAAAGATTTGATGATGGAATTTTGTGCGTGTCTCGACATCCATTAGAATACAAAATAAGAGCGGCAGACAGCAATGAACCTGGAGTAAAGATACATCGTTTAGAAGAGCGGGCGGATTGGAAACGAACAGGTTGTGTTCCGATAAGCAGATCATTGACAGTCAATAGGGTGAACTTCGGATCAGATCAAAATCAGATTCTTAGCTGAGAGATCGGATTTTATTGTGTTAAACAGGGGAAATCAATACAAACAATACGAAGGAATGAGGCTTAGTTGTTTTAGCGGTGCAAACCATTGAAAAAGAATGTCAAAACAGTGTCCACTATCTCTCTTTCTCTGTCTTTCTTTCTCTGTCTGTATGTCTGTCTGTCTTCTCTGTCTGTCTGTCTGTCTGCCTGCCTGTCTGTCTGTCTCTCTTTCTCTCAATCTTTCTCTGTGCTTGTGAAGCGAGTGCGAGTGCGTGCGTGCGTGTGTGTGTGTGTGTGTGTGTGTGTGTGTGTGTGTGTGTGTGTGTGTGTGTGTGTGTGTGTGTGTGTATGTGTGTGTGTGTGTGTGTGTGTGTGCGTGCGTGCGTGCGTGCGTACGTGCGTGCGTGCGTGCATGCGTGCGTGCGTGCGTGTGTGTGTGTGTGTGTGTGTGTGTGCTAGTTTTCTGCCTGAGAGTCTAAAATTAGAACATAAATCCCAGCCGAGAGACAAGTGAGAACAGTTCTTACAGACCAGACGTCGCCCCATTAATCCTTTCCCTGTGAGGGGCGAAGTAGATGGGAACGGCTTGGGGTGGGGGAGGGGGTGGTGGTGGAGATTCAGGGGACGAATAGGGAAATGGTATTTCTGTCTCCTCTTTGCAGAATTTTATGATGATGATGATTGCATGTTAACAGCCATTGTGTGTGGGTAGACT
Source organism: Conus ventricosus (assembly GCA_018398815.1). NCBI lineage: Eukaryota > Metazoa > Mollusca > Gastropoda > Neogastropoda > Conidae > Conus > Conus ventricosus. The sequence goes on along the minus strand of CM031613.1, from coordinate 82,861,273 downwards.
GGAGAATGCATAGCCGGTAGTTATGGTAGACAGGGGTAAAACTTCCCATACCGATGACATTGTGACAACAGTCTTATTGTTATCATTGTCTGGGGTGTGAAATAGGAAAGGAAGGCATGACCTGAACTGACACATGGTGACGAACATCTTCAGGTTGCAGCTTCTTTGAGACATTGTGACGACGTTTTCAAGGGCGAACTTATATGGTCTGGAGACATCACGACAACAGCCGTGACAGTGACACTACCTAACTACAGACATTGTCACAACTGAAGACATGACAACAACAGCCATGACAGTGACACTACCTAACTACATACATTGTCACAACTGAAGACATCATGACAACAGCCGTGACAGTGATACTACCTAACTACAGACATTGTCACAACTGAAAACATGACAACAGCCGTGACAGTGACACTACCTAACTACAGACATTGTCACAACTGAAGACATGACAACAGCCATGACAGTGACACTACCTAACTACAGACATTGTCACAACTGAAGACATCATGACAACAGCCGTGACAGTGACACTACCTAACTACAGACATTGTCACAACTGAAAACATGACAACAGCCGTGACAGTGACACTACCTAACTACAGACATTGTCATCCCTGAAAACATGACAACAGCCGTGACAGTGACACTACCTAACTACAGACATTGTCACAACTGAAGACATGACAACAACAGCCATGACAGTGACACTACCTAACTACAGACATTGTCACAACTGAAGACATGACAACAACAGCCATGACAGTGACACTACCTAACTACAGACATTGTCACAACTGAAGACATGACGACAGCGATGACAGTGACACTACCTAACTACAGACATTGTCACAACTGAAGACATGACGACAACGACCATGACAGTGATTCTACCTTACTAATTACCTGAAGTATAGACATTCTACCTTACTAATTACCTGAAGTATAGACAATGTGTCGCCCACCTTAAGGTTGAAATCATATGAACTGTAACAGTGTGTTGACCACCTTAAGGTTGGAATTACCTGAATGTAGACAATGTGTTGACCACCTTCAGGTTGGAATTACCTGAATGTAGACAATGTGTTGACCACCTTCAGGCTGGAATGACCTGAATGTAAACAATGTGTTGATCACCTTCAGGTTGGAATTACCTGATGTAGACAATGTGTTGACCACCTTAAGGTTGGAATTACCTGAATGTAGACAATGTGTTGATCACCTTCAGGTTGGAATTACCTGAATGTAGACAATGTGTTGACCACCTTCAGGCTGGAAGTACCTGAATGTAAACAATGTGTTGACCACCTTCAGGTTGGAATTACCTGAATGTAAACAATGTGTTGACCACCTTAAGGTTGGAATTACCTGCACTGTAGACAATGTGTTGACCTCATTAAAGTTGGAATTACATGAACTGCAACAGTGTGTTGACCACCTTCAGGTTGGAATTACTTGACTGTAGACAATGTGTTGACCACCTTGAGGTGGGAATTACCTGCACTGTAGACAATGTGTTAACCACCTTAAGGCTAGAATGATCTGAACTAATGGCAACGTGTCGACCATCCGAAGGCTTAGATTGCCTGAACTAAAGACAACGTGTTGACCATCTGAAGGGCTGCATTGCCCGAAGGGAACACTTTGTGACGACCAGTATCTGTGAACGTGCGTCGATGCATGCATTAATTCGCATATGCATGCATGCATGGGCGCGTGCGCGAGCTCGTGTGCGTGTGTGTATTTGTATGTATGTATGTATGTATGTATGTGTGTGTGTGTGTGTGTGTGTGTGTGTGTGTGTGTGTGTGTGTGTGTGTGTGTGTGTGTGTGTGTGTGGTGTGTGTGTGTGTGTGTGTGTGTGTGTGTGTGTGTGTGTGTGTGTGTGTGTGTACGAGCATATGAAATATTTTTTCTCTGATTCTGAAAAATAGAAAACCCTAGTCTCCCCAGAAGACAGTTGTGGACTATTTATAGACCAGACGACGGCTGATTAATCTGCTGAGCGACATTTCGGCCATCATAATTATCTTCCCGGCTTTAATCAATTCCGCATAGCATCCACTTTGGTGCGCCTGGATTAGGAATTACGCCAATCCTGGTTTTAATATGTCTTGACTTTTACTACGTAGATGTCTGATTAACCGATATCAAGCAACAGACCTCCAGATATACAGATGAACATTACAGAGGACAGAGTCAAAGTCCTCCAGACATACAGACGAACATTACAGAGGACAGAGTCAAAGTCCTCCAGACATACAGATGAACATTACAGAGGACAGAGTCAAAGTCCTCCAGACAAACAGATGAACATTACAGAGGAGAGAGTCAAAGTCCACCAGACATACAGATGAACATTACAGATGACAGAGTCAAAGTCCTCCAGACAAATAGATGAACATTACAGAGGACAGAGTCAAAGTCCTCCAGACAAACAGATGAACATTACAGAGGACAGAGTCAAAGTCCACCAGACATACAGATGAACATTACAGATGACAGAGTCAAAGTCCTCCAGACAAACAGATGAACATTACAGAGGACAGAGTCAAAGTCCTCCAGACATACAGATGAACATTACAGAGGACAGAGTCAAAGCCCCCCAGACAAACAGATGAACATTACAACGGATAGAGCCAAAGTCCTCCAGACATACAGATGAACATTACAGAGGACAGAGTCAAAGTCCTCCAGACATACAGATGAACATTACAACGGATAGAGTCGAAGTCCTCCAGACATACAGATGAACATTACAGAGGACAGACAAACTCTTCACGACATATACCAGACAGAGCAAAAGTCATCCAGACATATAGATGAACATTACAGAGGACAGAGTCAAAGTCCTCCAGACATACAGATGAACATTACAGAGGACAGAGTCAAAGTCCTCCAGACAAACAGATGAACATTACAGAGGACAGAGTCAAAGTCCACCAGACATACAGAGGAACATTACAGAGGACAGAGTCAAAGTCCTCCAGACATACAGATGATCATTACAGAGGATAGAGTAAAAGTCCTCCAGACAAACCGATGAATATTACAGAGGACAGAGTCAAAGTCCTCCAGACATACAGATGCACATTACAGAGGACAGAGTCAAAGTCCTCAAAGACATACAGAGGACAGAGCCGAAGCCCTCCAGACTTTACAGATGAACATTACAGGGGACAGAGTCAAAGTGCTCCAGACATACAGATGAACATTACAGAGGACAGAGTCAAAGTCTTCCAGACATACAGATGAACATTACAGGGGACAGAGTCAAAGTCCTTCAGACATACAGATGAACATTACAGGGGACAGAGTCAAAGTCCTCCAGACATACAGATGCACATTACAGAGGACAGAGTCAAAGTCTCCAGACTACAGATGAACATTGCAGACGACAGAGTCAAAGTCCTCCAGACATACAGATGAACATTACAGAGGACAGAGTCAAAGTCCTCCAGACATACAGATGAACATTACAGGGACAGAGACAAAGTCCTTCAGACATACAGATACATATTACAGCGGATAGAGTTTAAGTCCTCCAGACATACAGATGAACATTACAGAGGACAGAGTCAAATGTCCTCCAGACATACAGATGAACATTGCAGACGACCAGAATCAAAGTCCTCCAGACATACAGATGAACATTACGCGGACAGAGTCAAAGTCCTCCAGACATACAGATGAACATTGCAGACGACAGAATCAAAGTCCTCTAGACATACAGAACAGCCGAAGTCCTCCAGACATACAGATGAACATTACAGAAGACACAGCCAAAGTCCTCCAGACATACAGAGGCAGAACCAAAGTCCTCCAGACATACTGAGGACAGCACAGCACACAGCACAGCACACAGCATACACCAGAGCACACAGCATAGCCACAGCACACAGCATACACCACAGCACACAGTACAGCACACAGCACACAGCACAGCACACAGCACAGCCCAGCACACAGCACAGCACACAGCACAGCACACAGCACAGACACAGCACACAGCACAGCACAGCACACAATACACAGCACACATCACACATCACATAGCACATATCACACACGCACAGCACACATCACACAGCACATAGCACACAGCACACAGCACACAGCACAGCATAGCACACAGCATAAGCACACAGCATACAGCACCAGCACACAGCACAGCACACAGCATACAGCACAGCATACAGCACTTCCCCACAGCACAGCACAGCACAGCACAGCACAGCACACAGCACACAGCACACAGCACAGCACACAGCACAGCACACAGCACAGCACACAGCACACAGCATACAGCACACACGCACAGCACACAGCACAGCACACAGCACAGCACACAGCACACAGAAACACAACACCACAGCACAGCACACAGCACCAGCACACCAAGCATACAGCACAGCACACAGCACAACACAGCACACAGCACACAGCACAGCACAAAAGTTTTACACCACACGCACAGCACACAGCACACAGCATACAGCACAGCACACAGCACAGCACACAGCATACAGTACAGCACACAGCACAGCACACAGCACACAGCACAGCACACAGCACAGCATACAGCACAGCACACAGCATAGCACAGCACACACCACAGCACCACAGCATACAGCACAGCACACAGCACAGCACACAGCACACAGCATACAGCACAGCACACAGCACAGCACACAGCACACAGCACACAGCACAGCACAGCACACAGCATGTACCACAGCACACAGCACACAGCACAGCACACAGCATACACCACAGCACACAGTACAGAACGCAGCACAGCACACAGCACAGCACAGCACAGAATACACAGCACACATCACACAGCACACATCACACAGCACATATCACACAGCGCACAGCACACAGCACACAACACAGCACACAGTGCTCATGGACAACGCTTCTCTGGGGCAGTCTTAGTGCAGTCTTCCTGGCAGACAGCAGCACACAGCACAGCACACAACTTACAGCACACATTACACAGCACACAGCACACATTACACAGCACACATTACACAGCACATCACACTTCACACAGCACACATTGCACAGCACACAGCACACAGTGCTCATGGACAACAGTCCTCTGGGGCAGGCTTGGTGCAGTGTTGAGAACACTGGGGCTCGGTGCTAGATCCTGCACTGTTCCTATTCAACGTCAACGAATCCCCCAGACTAGTGCACGGACGCCACAACCCTTTGCTGTGACCTCAGCATAGGACAGTCAACTCTGCTTCAACCAAATGCAAGCCTGGGTCGAGGTGGAAAAAGTCCTTCTATCAGGGAAAAAAGACGGTCTAAATGAATTAGAAGTTCAGAAGTGAAAGAGAGTGGTGCGTTCCATCTTCGTGGACAGAGACTGAACAGGACTAGAAATGAAGTCCCTTGGTGTCCTAACGATTCTCTAGAAATGTTTTTTTTTTGGACTGTGCTTGAACATATATTATTGTATAAAATTTTCAATAAAAAGTTGATTTTATTTGTATAAAGTAAATGAGAGGTTATGTTAGAGGTTTGTTTGAATTCTCGTTTGCGAAGTTCAATGTTCACAGATACAATAATAATAGCATTCATCCCCCCTCCATTTCCACCTTACCGAGATATTTCAACAGATTTAAAGATTTAGGGTGGGGGGGGGGGGGGGGGGGGGGGGGGGGGGGGGGGGGGGGGAGGGGGGGGGGGGGGGGGGGGGGGGGGGGGTGGGGGAGTGGGCTGGTGGGTTGGAAGTTGGGGGGGTGAGGGGGAGGGGGGGGGGAGGTTGGTGTGTGGTGGGGGGGGTGGGGGGCGGTGGTGGGTAAGGGATGGTAAGATCGGTGTTTTGTGGGTTGGAAGTGGTAGGGACAGTGTTTTTGGTGCAAGGAAGTGGGGATGAGGGCCCCCCCCGACCCCCCAGCTGCCTCTCCAACTCACCACGCGCATTTGTCTTCTGTGTGTTGCATTTTACTGTAGTTTATTTCTTTCTAGATTTATTGGTGCATGGGAGGACAGTTGGTTTTTCTTGCAAGGTAGTGCGGTCAGAGCCCCCCCCCCCCAGCTGCACCCCATCTCCACCTCCCACCCACGGCCGCGATTTTGTCTCTGATATGATATGTATCATTTTTTCACTTTCCTTGTATTTAAAATTCTTTACATAAAAAAGAGATTTATTTGAGGATGCAATGGAAGGAAGGACAAGGTAATAGGAATTTACACTTGATCAACGTTTATGCCGCCATTCCTGCTGACGTCGTTCCATGGTCTTTATGGATGCCGCCATTCCTGTTGATGTGTTCCATGGTCTTTATGGATGGACTTTCAGATTGATCAACGTTTGTGCCGCCATTCCTGTTGAAGTTGTTCCTTATGGATGTCACCATTCCTGTTGATGTTGGTCCATGGTCTTTATGGATGGACTTTCAGATTGATCAATGTTTGTGCCGCCATTCCTGTTGAAGTTGTTCCTTATGGATGTCACCATTCCTGTTGATGTTGGTCCATGGTCTTTATGGATGTCGCGATTCCTGTTGATGTTGTTCCATGGTCTTTATGGATGGACTTTCCGATTGATCAATGTTTGTGCCGCCATTCTTGTTGAAGTTGTTCTTTATGGAAGTCGCCATTCCTGTTGATGTTGTTCCATGGTCTTTATGGATGTCGCCATTCCTGTTGATATTGTTCCATGGTCTTTATGGATGCCGCCATTCCTGTTGATGTTGTTCCATGGTCTTTATGGATGGACTTTCAGATCGGTTCAGAGTTATTTTATACTTCGCAATAGTGTTTTCTATTGGCCGGAAACCAACACATGACAGTCAAAATTAGCCGGCATGATGTTATTAGAGTAGGCCGAACAGATCACAGCCGAAAACAGCCGGCATGATGTTATTGGAGTAGGCCGAACACATCACAGCCGAAAACAGCTGGCATGATGTTATTGGATAGGCCGAACACATCACAGCCGAAAACAGCTGGCATGGTGTTATTGGAGTAGGCCGTCAATCGATTCAGATATGTAAAGAACGCACCCAGAGGCTCAAAGCATATTTGTTTGATATTTGATATTTTCTTCTGAATTGGGAAGTTAAAAAGGTGTTCGTTATTGTTACAATATTGTCAGCTTCTCACATGAACAGCTCCGTACATGGCTCTTTACAGCTCTGGTTCAGGTAGAGTACGGGAATGTGTAACATTAGCATATCATAAAAGCATTTATTGCCTAATACTAGTCGAGAGAGAGAGAGAGAGAGAGAGAGAGAGAGAGAGAGAGAGAGAGAGAGAGAGAGAGAGAGAGAGAGAGAGCGAGAGAGAGCGAGAGAGAGAGAGAGAGAGAGAGAGAGAGAGAGAGAGAGAGAGAGAGAGAGAGAGAGAGAGAGAGAGAGAGAGAGAGAGAGAGAGAGAGAGAGAGGTTGATAAAGACACAGACGGACAGACAAACAGACTGACATGTTGACACTCAAGACGAGCAGAAAATATGTTCACTGGCTGAAGTTATTATGTCGAGAGACAACACAAAAAATGGTTTGAGTGGTTTGTAAATGTTCAAACAGGTCTTCGTGAAATAATCTTTTGAATAGCGAGGAGCTGTTTTTGATTTTCTTTTAGATAGTAGGTGTCTGATTCCATAATTTTCCGCTCTAGTGTATGAGAAGTGGCAGGAACACAAGTCTGCTTCTGTTAGAGAGAGAGAGAGAGAGAGAGAGAGAGAGAGAGAGAGAGAGAGAGAGAGAGAGAGAGAGAGAGAGAGAGAGAGAGAGAGAGAGAGAGAGAGAGAGAGAGAGAGAGAGAATACGAACAGGAATGGCAAACGGGCAAGCACACAGCTATTTTAACACGTTGTCCTCAAGGGTGAAAAAAAAAGAATTAACATGAAAAATAGAAAAAATGAGTATAAATAAATCAAGTCCAACTGAACTAAATAATCAGGACCAAATCTAAAGAGATACTAAAACAAGACGTGCGCTATAAGGACATCCGTCGAGCATACACACACACACACACACACACACACACACACACACACACACACACACACACACACACACACACACACACACACACACACACACACACACACACACACACACACACACACACACACACACACACACACACACACACACACACACACACCACACACACACACACACACACACACACGCACGCACGCACGCACGCACGCACGCACGCATACACACACACACATACATACACAGTCATGCACATACTCGACAACTCAAACATGCATAATTTAGGGAAAAACAATACCAAAAATATTGACAGAAATGTGGTGAAATGCCTTTCAAACAACAGGTTTTAAGCTGAGACTTGAGGGAAGAGAAAGATTCAAGGAGCATGACAATGCGATGTAGAATGTTGCAGACCTGCTGGGGCGTGGTCAGTAAAAGGAAAAGATCTTTCAGCCATGGCCTAAGTTCTCGAAAAGGCATGTTTCAAGTCTCGTGTCTGAGGAAGAACCGATTGGGAGAGAAGAAGTATAGAGCTGGAGATGTTAAGAGAGCTGGTCAATGCTGGTTCAGATCAGACAGAAATGTCAGAGTGGAGAGTTTGTCATCTACCACAGGTAGATAGGGAGCCAGTGAAGAGAGTGAAGCTAATTCTGCATGGTTCAAGATAGCTACTTTGCAGATGTTGGAATGTGGTTTCTGAAGGCTGAGCACTGGTCAGGAGTGACCCCAAGGTAGTTTCTGAAGGCTAAGCACTGGTCAGGAGTGACCCCAAGGTGGTTTATTGAAGGCTAAGCACTGGTCAGGAATGACCCCAAGGTGGTTTATTGAAGGCTAAGCACTGGCCAGGAGTGACCCCAAGGTGGTTTCTGAAGGCTGAGCACTGGTCAGGAGTGACCCCAAGGTGGTTTCGGAAGGCTGAGCACTGGTCTGGAGTGACCCCAAGGTGGTTTATTGAAGGCTGAGTACTGGCCAGGAGTGACCCCAAGGTGGTTTAGTGAAGGCTAAGCACTGGCCAGGAGTGACCCCAAGGTGGTTTATTGAAGGCTGAGCACTGGTCAGGAGTGACCCCAAGGTTGTTTATTGAAGGCTAAGCACTGGCCAGGAGTGACCCAAAGGTGGTTTATTGAAGGCTGAGCACTGGCCAGGAGTGACCCCAAGGTGGTTTATTGAAGGCTGAGCATGGGTCAGGAGTGACCCCAAGGTGGTTTCTGAAGACTGAGCACTGGCCAGGAGTGACCCCAAGGTGGTTTCTGAAGGCTGAGCACTGGTCAGGAGTGACCCCAAGGTGGTTTCTGAAGGCTGAGCACTGGTCAGGAGTGACCCCAAGGTGGTTTCTGAAGGCTGAGCACTGGTCAGGAGGGACCCCAAGGTGGTTTATTGAAGGCTAAGCACTGGCCAGGTGTGACCCCAAGGTGGTTTCTGAAGGCTAAGCACTGGCCAGGAGAGACCCCAATGTGGTTTATTGAAGGCTAAGCACTGGTCAGGGTGACCCCAAGGTGGTTTATTGAAGGCTGAGCACTGGTCAGGAGAGACCCCAAGGTGGTTTATTGAAGGCTAAACACTGGTCAGGAATGACCCCAAGGTGGTTTATTGAAGGCAGAGCACTGGTCAGGAGTGACCCCAAGGTGGTTTATTGAAGGCTAAGCACTGGCCAGGAGTGACCCCAAGGTGGTTTCTTGAAGGCTGAGCACTGGTCAGGAGTGACCCCAAGGTGGTTTATTGAAGGCTGAGCACTGGTCAGGAGTGACCCCAAGGTGGTTTATTGAAGGCTGAGCACTGGCCAGGAGTGACCCCAAGGTGGTTTATTGAAGGCTGAGCACTGGTCAGGAATGACCCCAAGGTGGTTTATTGAAGGCTGAGCACTGGCCAGGAGTGACCCCAAGGTGGTTTATTGAAGGCTAAGCACTGGCCGGGAGTGACCCCAAGGGTGGACACAGCTGGTGAAAAGGATGCCGAGGAACCATTTATCATTACACATTCAGGACGACAAGCATGATTAAGGATTTTTTTTTTCAGGAGAGGCAAGCATCAGTTCAATTTGGTCGTCATTTAGTTGTGGCATGTTGCGAGTCCTTCGTGTTTTAAGGTCAGGTTTTAGTTCTGTGTCCGAGAAATCAGCTTACCGATTTTCAACTGCTGAATGCACTTTGTGTGTCTGGGCTTGTTGATCATTTAGATATGAGCATTTAGAATCTGAGAACAGAACATCACCCGCCAGCAGGAGATCAAACAGTTCCAATGCATCAGGTGAGAAATAGCTCCATGTCTCTCAGTGGTGAGTACTTGCAATGCATGCCACGTCATTTATGACTAAAGAAAAGCGATACACGCATCATCTAGTTTCACGTCAGCAGCGCAGTCAATGAAATCGGTAAATTTAACATCTTATCTTACTCTACACTTGATATGTCATTTATGCTTTTGATAAACTTGTGACGTTCTTTGTTTACTCATGTTTGATCAGAGAAAAACAGGCCAGAGTAAATCTCTGTTCATTTTCCTTAGTTATCATTATTATTCTTTTTACCTCATGTGGTGAGGGATGGCTCTCTTACTGCCAGGAGCCGTTCATTTTCCTTAGTTATCATTATTATTCTTTTTACCTCATGTGGTGAGGGACGGCTCTCTTGTTGCCAGGAGCTGTTTTACGTGCGCTATGTGTACACTGCCCAGAAGAGGTCCGTCACTGTGTCACCCGACAGACCATTAGAGTTAGAGGAGTACCGTTCACTGCTGCCCCGACACACGTCACGCCGGACATCAGGGTCACCCACCAGCCATTTTCAGTATTTAGGAACATATCAACTGGGCAAGAACCACCACTACTGACGTGGAAAGAACACTTACGGGGTTTCCTTTACGCCTTTTACCCTCAATGTC
>CM031613.1:82842917-82847917 GCA_018398815.1 Conus ventricosus | reverse complement strand
CTCACACTGTCACATCTACCTTTACCCCACATTGTCACATCTACCTTTACCCCACACTGTTACATCTACCTTTACCCCACACTGTCACATCTACCTTTACCCCACACTGTCACACATACCTTTACCCCACACTGTCACATGTACCTTTACCCCACACTGTCACATCTACCTTTACCCCACACTGTCACACCTACCTTTACCCCACACTATCACATCTACCTTTACCCCACACTGTCACATCTACCTTTACCCCTTGCGGATGTTCCCATCAATTCCTGTCTCCAGGCTGTTCCATCAAGCCTCCTGCCCCCCCCCCCCTCTTCTTCTCCCATGATCATCGCCCGCTCGTAAACACGAACCTTCCACCCCCCCCCCCCCCGCCACTCCTGTGCTCTATATTCAAAACAAAAATACAGAAGGACAGAAATGAGCAAGCGAATTAGTCAGATATTATCATGTTTCAGTCATAAGAAGAAAGACAAAAGGAGATAAGAAAGAGACAGAAAGAGAAAAGGGCTGGGTTGGGGTGGGAACGTGATGGGAAGGGAAAAGTGTGGAGGTGGGAGTCAAGAGTGTGGATGTGGGAAGAGAAGAGTGTGGAGGCGGGAAGGGAAGAGTGTGGAGGTGGGAAGAGAAGAGTGTGGAGGTGGGAAGAGAAGAGTGTGGAGGTGGTTAGAGAAGAGTGTGGAGGTGGGAAGAGAAGAGTGTGGAGGTGGGAAGGGAAGAGTGTGGAGGTGGGAGAGAAGAGTGTGAAGGTGGGGTCATGGAGAGGAAGATAGAGAAGTATGAAAATGAAGAAGTGGGAAGGAGAAGGCCACAAAAAAAAAAGAAGATCAGTGCAGAGAGGGAGACATGGGGGGAGAGACAAGGAGAAGACGAACAGAGAAGACGACAGAAAAGATGAAGCGCATAGAACCTAGAGCAGACGAAGACGGATGAAATATGGGACACGAACATGAAGAGAAAGGAAAGGGGGAGGGAGGGGGGAGACGACAATAAAAAGGAGAGTGATAAGAAGGAGGAGAGAAAGAGAGAGAGGAAGATGAAAAACTGGTGGGGGGGGGGGGGGGGGGGGGGCAAACAAGAAAAGGAAGGCAGGAGGAAGGCGAGCGAGGGGGATGGAAGGGTCAGGCGAGGGGAGGGAGGGTGTGGTGGCGGGGAGTGTCGTCAATGGGAGTGCCATGCCTTGAGGCCGGCGTGGTGTGTGAGCCAGCGGCTCTCCTTGGCGCATACTTCGCCCTGCTGCCCGGCCCTGCACTCCGGCCTCGGCACTCTGCGGGCTGCTGGCCTCTTCAGCACTTCTTCGGGCAGTTCCCGCGCCGTCACCATGACTCCACGGCTCCGGCAACCACGCTCGTGAGCACCACCATTGCTTGCCTTTTGGTTGTTTGTTTTCACTATTTTTAAAAATTCATATAGTCGTTTGGGGGAAGTGGGTAGGAGCAAATACATTATCTTTTCAGCAGCATGAAAAGAAAAAAAAACTCCAGCCAAAAAAGAAGAATATAATTCCAACAGAAGTGTTCTTGTGTGATACAGCCAATTGAGTTTTGGAAATATTTATTATTTTTGTTTTTCGTGCCAGGTTTTCTTTTTCCTTTTCTTTTTTCTTCTTCTTCTTTTTATCAATAATCCTGATGAGATACTATCATGAGATACCATCACTGAGACTGGGCTGGTGGATAACTTATGATATGTGCATGATCCGTTCGGTTTGTAAAGTTCTATTTCTTTAGTTGTTTGTGTTGTTGATTCACAGTTCGGGTGGACTGAAGGTCAGTGTCTCCATGGCTCACTGGTTTGCATTTTAACCATCCCCCAGAAGTCATTACACAGGGTCTGGTTGAAGACTGCATGTTGGTTATGCTACATGAACTCCGGACATGGTTCGTTTATAGTTCGTGATTTTTCTCCCCGGTTCTGTTGGTGATGCGCTAAACGTTTTTTGGTAGACAGAGTTTTCTGTGTTAAACATCGTTTCGGCTTTATTTTTTTAAATTCTAAAGTCAGTTTATGACCGCATATGTCCTAGGACGACTAACTTAACTTGCGTATCTTGTCTTATGAAATGTAAGTGTATGTTGTCCTGTGACAACGATCTTAGCTTGCATATCTTGTCCTATGAAATGTAATAATGTAATTGTACGTTGTTCTATGAAGTGTAAGTGTATGTTGTCTTGTAAAATGTGACTATATGTATTCCGATGACATCTCATTTCATTTGTGTATGTTGTCATTTGCCATGTAATTTAACTTGTATAGGTTGTCCTATGACATCCAACTTAACTTGTGTGTTTTGTCCTATGACATCATCATATTAATAATAACTTGTGTATGTTATCCCACGACATATAACTAAACTTGTGTAAGTTGTCCTATGACATCTAACTGAACTTGTGTATGTTATACTGTCCTATGACATCTAACTTAACCTATGTATGTTGTTATTTGACGTCTAACTTAATTATGTATGTTGTCATTTGACGTATAACGTCACTTGTGCATGTTGTCACTTGACATCTAACTTATGTATATTGTCATTTGACATCTTACTTATGTATGCTGTCATTTGACATCTAACTTAACTTGTCCATGTTGACATTTGACATCTAATTCATGTATATTGTCATTTGACATCTCACGTATCTTGTGCATGTTGTTTCATGACATTTACCATAACTTGGATATGTTGTCCTTTGACATCTAACAACCTTTCGGTCCAGTGACATCTGACTGTTGACCTTTCTCTGTTCTGTCTGGCAGTAACGATGACCTCTGACTGTTGACCTCTGATTGTTCACCTCTGACCGTTGACCTCCGTATAATAGGACAGTGACGACGACCTTTGACTGTTGACGTCTGTTCTGTCTGGCAGTGACCATGACCTCAGACTGTTGACCTCTGTCTGCTCTGTCTGGCAGTGACCTCTTGCAGCAGTAAAGATGGCAGTGACGATGACCTCTGTTGACCTCTATCTCTTCTGTCTGACAGTGACAATGACCTCTGACTGTTGACCTCTATCTCTTCTGTCTGACAGTGACAATGACCTCTGACTGTTGACCTCTATCTCTTCTGTCTGACAGTGACAATGACCTCTGACTGTTGACCTCTATCTCTTCTGTCTGACAGTGACGATGACATCTGACTGTTGACCTCTATCTGTTCTGTCTGACAGTGACGATGACCTCTGACTGTTGACCTCTATCTCTTCTGTCTGACAGTGACGATGACCTCTGACTGTTGACCTCTATCTCTTCTGTCTGACAGTGACGATGACCTCTGACTGCTAACCTCTGTCTGTTCTGTCTGACAGTGACGATGACCTCTGACTGTTGACCTCTATCTCTTCTGTCTGACAGTGACAATGACCTCTGACTGTTGACCTCTATCTGTTCTGTCTGACAGTGACGATGGCCTCTGACTGTTGACCTCTATCTGTTCTGTCTGACAGTGACGATGACCTCTGAGTGTTGACCTCTATCGGTTCTCTTTGGCAGTGACCTCTGGCAGCAGTAAAGATGGCAGTGACGATGACCTCTGACTGTTGACCTCTATCTCTTCTGTCTGACAGTGACGATGACTTCTGACTGTTGACCTCTATCTGTTCTGTCTGACAGTGACGATGACCTCTGAGTGTTGACCTCTATCGGCTCTCTTTGGCAGTGACCTCTGGCAGCAGTAAAGATGGCAGTGACGATGACCTCTGAGTGTTGACCTCTATCGGCTCTCTTTGGCAGTGCCCTCTGGCAGCAGTGAAGATGACATTGACGATGACCTCTGACTGTTGACCTCTATCTGCTCTCTTTGGCAGTGCCTCTCTGGCAGCAGTGAAGATGGCAGTGACGATAACCTCTGACCGTTGACCTATGTCTGGCGGTGACCTCTGGCAGCAGTAAAGATGGCAGTGACGATGACCTCTGACCGTTGACCTCTGTCTGTCTGGCAGTGACCTCTGGCAGCAGTAAAGATGGGAGTGAAGATGACCTTTGACAGCTGACGACCTCGCGCTGCTCTGTCTGGCAGTGACCTCTGGCAGCAGTACAGATGGCAGTGACGAGGACCTCTGACCGTTGACCTCTGTCTCTCAGGCAGTGACCTCCGGCAGCAGTACAGATGGCGGTGACGATGCAAGTGAAGGGCCATGAGGTTCCTGGCTAGGAGCTGGTTGCCTTGGTGACCAGGCTGGAACCGTGCTGTGCCGGGCGAGGACACTGAGCAGCATTGCCCTCACTGACCTCTGACCTTGGTGACCTGACTGGACCAGTGCGTGGACATTTCAGCCGCATTGCCCTCACTGACCTCTGACCTTGGTGACCTGACTGGACCAGTGCGTGGACACTCAGCAGCATTGCCCTTACTGACCTCTGACCTTGGTGAACCGGCTGGACCATTGCCCTCACTGTCTTTTCAGCGACAGTGTGATGCTGACGGGTCACGGCGACCCACCTTTCCTCCATGCCATCCTCCACAACCTTCTGCCTTCGTCCTCAGTCCTCCGTGCCGGCGTCATCCTGGATGACCCCTCAGAGAACACAGCACTCCATCTGCACCAGAGCCTGACTGGGATCGCTGAGGCTGAGGAAGTGGTCGTCCTTTGTGTCTGGAGAGCGGCAGGTCTGGCAACGTGGTGCCAGGGTCTGGCTTCCTCAGGAGCTGTGTGGACTGGCCCTCTGTGGGTGGGAGCTGTGTGTTGCAGTGATTGCTTCCTGCTGGGGAAGCAGGCCGGAGGGAGTGAAGGACACAGAGCCCTCAATGACGGCATTGCCAGGTAGAGGACAACAGGGAGTGAAGGACACAGAGCCCTCAATGACGGCATTGCCAGGTAGAGGACAACAAGCGTCATCGTGGCGTGAGTACACGAGTTTGTATCATCACATGTGGGTTGATGCGTGCATCTCTCTCTCTCTCTCTCTCTCTCTCTCTCTCTCTCTCTCTCTCTCTCCTCTCTCTCTCTTCTCTCTCTCTCTCTCTCTCTCTCTCTCTCTCTCTCTCTCTCTCTC